>VMDR010000812.1:0-172974 GCA_007922815.1 Macrotus californicus
TAAGGTCCTTTTAAACAAAAACACATATGACACAGGTTATGTACTGATTAGCTGATGAAACTACACTTTCTAGGTCAGCTTGGTTAGAGCATGAGTGACAGTGCTATTGGCTGAGTTTGATGTTAATGAATCAACAATGTATATTAAATAAGGTCCTTTTAAACAAAAACACATATGACACAGGTTATGTACTGATTAGTTGATGAAAACACTGTGACTAGAGGCTTGCAGGAACCTATATTCCTTCTAGCAATGGTCCAGTTTTCACTAATTCAATGTTTATGGCGACTTCACAGAACATGACTATTGCGAGTTATGAGAATCAACTGTGTATCAGTGCAACAGAATATTATTCAGCCATGAAAAGGAATGAGGCCCTGATACATGCTACTTTTGTACGTAGCTGAACCTCAAAAACACTACACTGAGTGAAGGTCATCAGACACAACAGGACATACACTGTATGATTCCCTTTACATGAAATGTCTAGAACAGGTAAATTCACAGAACAAAAGTGGATTAGCGATTGCCAGAGGTGGGGGTAGGGACAATGGGAAGATGAAAATCTGGAAACTAGAGAGGCAGGGGTTGCACAACGTGGTGAAGGCACTAACGCCCATGAACTACACACTTTAAAATGGTTCATTGTGTGTTACATGAATTTTACCTTCATAAATTATTTTTAAAAAATAATTATGGCCTCACAGAAAAATATTTGGTCTTTGTCCCCATTTCCTGCCACAGACCTCCTAAAATCTTTGGCATTTCCTGACAAGGATGATAGGAGCATATTTTGTTCAAATGAGGTGACTCTTTGTGGGCCCCTCGACAGCCTTGGGACAGGGCTGGTCCCCACAAAGACCAAGCCTTGAGTAGAAACTCAGAACTTTCAGCCCCACCTTCACCCTCCAGGGAGGGGAGAAGGGCTGAGGATTAAGTTAATCACCAATGGCCAATGATGCAATCAATCGTGTCTGCGTGAGGAAGCCTTCACAGAAACCCCTAAGCAAAGGAGTTCGGAGAGCTTCCAGGCAGATGAACACGTGCAGCTGCTGGAAAGGTGGTGCACCCGGAAGCTCTGCACCCCTGCCCCATGCGTCTCTTCTACCTGGCTGTTCCTAAATTGTATCCCCTACAATAAACGAGTAACAGTAAGTAAAATGTTTATCACAGTTCTGTGAGCTGTTCTAGCAAATTATGGAAACTTAGGAGGCGTTCATGGGAACCCTAATTTACAGAAGGGGAGGGAGTCCCGTGGGGCTGAGCCCTTACACTGCGGGGTCTGTAATAACCCCAGGCAGGCGGTGTGAGGAGTGAATGAGCTGCGGGACACCCGTCACAGCCGGGAGACTCAGAGCTGGAGAAGAGGTATTGGAAAAGACAGGGCGCACTTGATTTCAGAAGGAGAACAAACCCTTTTACTTGATGTCACAAGTAGCATGAGTAAAAACAGCTCAACAATGCACAAACATTACTTTTGTAACCAGACAGAGCCCTGTCCCCATTTTCCCCCTTAGGGGAAAGGAGTGGCTTATCTGTAAAAGAGCATCCTGTCAGCAGGTCAGACAGAAAGTGTCCTCAGTTAAGTTGTAGCGCCAAACCCCAAGTAAAATGGAATTTCTTCATTTCACAGTCGATGCCACCTTGAGGATCTCGTGTGGCTAAACACACCTCACACTTACAGGAGAAAACGGCCTACAGTCATCTTCTGTCATCTCTGGAACCTTGACCCCCTCTGGACTGCAAGCCTCTGAGGCTGCTCTGCCCACTCACCTCCCTTACCCAGACAGACTGAAAAGAGGCAACGCCACTCCCACAGCAACAAAAGCAACACAGACTCAGGAAATGCGTGGTGTGTGCTGGGTACTGGGCCCAGGACCTTACTGTCCATCTCTGTGCCTCTTCCTCACAGCCCTGAGAGGCAAGCACAGTTAGGAAGTGCATTCCACAGAGACCGAGGCCCAGCCCAGAGAAGTAACCGGCACACGGCCAGTGCCTTCTCAAAAACCCACTTAGCCCATAGCGGAGGAGTAAAGTCATGGCCCTTGCCTACAACAGGGCAGCAAACAGTCAACAGTCCATTCACGACGGCCCCGTTCCCAGCACTACCCCAAACCCACACAAGCTGCTCTTGCAGTGAACCACCACTCACTTTCCCACAACTCTCTCATCTCTACAAAACTTCCAAAGCAGGGACCCACATTTACACATGTGCAAACACAACACATAAAACTATACTGTCTCTGTCACCCAGATGTCAGCAAAAACCAGAATTCATGAGCAGCTGTTGCCCTAGGTCAAGCCTGTCTCAAGTATGCACATAGGACTATACAGTCTGCTGGTTCAAATCCCAGTTCCGCAGCTTAGTGTGTGGCCTTGAGCCTGTGACTGAGTGTCCAGGAGCTCCTTCATCCATAGACTGGGGACGTCACCTTCCTTGGGGGCTTGTCTGGAGACTAAGCACTTGGCACAATCAGCTAAGAACCCACTGAGTGACTTCACTTGTATCCCAGGCCCTTCACATGGTGGCCTCACCTCCATGTGCTCTCAGTGCAGGGCCCCCACAGCTCTGAGAACAAAATCACCACCAGGAATAGAGGACTCCAGCAAGCAGCTCTTGTCCCGGGTGAGAGAAGACACTGCAGTTCTGAGACAGGCTCACAGTGGCACGCTGGCCCCAGTCACACTGCCTCTACAGGAACTGATGGGACAAGTAAGCCTAGAAACATGACCTTTTCTTGTTACAGAAAAACCAGCCATTTGCAAACAGGGTTCAAATGAAAATACATGCTGAAATTTGAAAAACCTACACCTAAAATGGGAAAACTTTGCTATACTAAGGTATACCTCAAGAAACTAGACGAGAACAAAAACCCTTAACCCAAAACCAGCTGCTACCATGACTGCTAGATGCTGAGGGTGGTGAGATGCACACATGCTCCCTGTACAGAGCAGCGCCCCAGGCTCTCACAAAGGAGTAAGACAGTTAAAGAAGAGCACAGGGAAGACACACACAGCACATGCACTCCCCACCCCCCACCCCCGTCCAAGTAAGCAAGCCCAAGGAACATGAAAGATCCAGACACCCTCGGAAAGGCCCCCTGCTCTTCAATGCCCCAAGTATATGTAAGGACGCCGTATCCAGCAGGGACAAGTCCTATGGTCAGAGGGCCACCTGCTCCGTTCCCTACCAGGACCAAGACATAGAGGTGGAACACCTCAGAGACTCAGTACAGGAATGGCCCTAAAGTCTGGACGAAAGGCCCAGGGGAGTACCTTTAGAGGGAGCACCTGTGTGCCTCCCCACCACCCACATGAGAGCTCTGAGGCACTAAGAGGCTGCATAAGCCACCACAGGGGAAGGTCCCAGCTGAGGCAGCAATACCAAGCACCCTGTCTCTCCAATCTCCTGGAGAATCTGGAGAGCAGCAAGGATCCCTTGGGCCACAAGAAAGGGCGCTGAGACCCACTGGCCACCTGTGTGGTACTGTTCAGCTTCAGGATGGCACCGCCACCCCTGGAGTAAGCTGGAGCCTCCTGGTTGACCCCTGGGGACAGCAGGAAGTTGAGTGGACACTGCCAGAGCCCAGGTGGCTGCAGGCACGCCTCCAGGAGGGAGAGATAGGTCTGCATGTCAAAGACCAGACAGGTCTCAGGGAACACAAAAGCTCACTGATCTGTGGGACTCGAAACTGCTTCTAAGCCTCAAAGGAATTTAATCGAAGCACAGAGATGAGCTTAACTGACTTCAAGGACTTCATCACTACTGCCCACCCCCGGAGTACCAATGCACAGGGCTGCTGGCCTGTCCTCACCACACAGGGGGTTCCTCTCATCATCCCTTTCCCCAGGCTCCCAAAAGAAAGCTGGGAAGGCTGGTGACACCTGCCATGGGACTGAGTCCCCGGCATCGGTTCCCTTGCCTCCACACTCCCTGGCCTGGCCTCCCTAAGCAGGTTCTTGGAAGACTGCCCCCCAAAGGGTAAAGCATCTCCTCTGCATCTCCCCTAGCCCCCTGCTGAAAAGACATGGAAGAGCCTTTGCCTATACACACAGGCTGGCTCTGATGTCCATGGTGGCTGGTTACCAGGACTCTCAGACCTCAATTCCATGACAGCCTCGGGTAACCCAGGCTTCCGAGAACTGGGCCCGTGGCGGGGTCACAGGGCTGTATCCTGCTGAGCTGCATTTGCTGAAATGTCCCTCAGCTCCTAGTGGGGCAGTACACCTGAGTGCCATTCCCAGCGGTCCTTGATACCAGGTGGTTTGCAGAACAGCTGAATATAAACAAGGGACTCATTACGGGAGTGGTGGCATCCACAGGCCTCACAGGGAGATCTTCTTCCTGAAAGACAGCGGAGCTGCCTGCAGCCAGTCTAGCAGTACTTGTAGAAAAGCACCCAGTGAAGGCCAAGCCACCTCTGAGCCAGGAAAAGTCACCACGGCCTCCTGGTGGTGCCTCTGAGGAGCAGAAGCAGGTTGCTAGAAAGGCTCTTTTCTTTAATTTTAATTATCAGGCTTAAAAAAACACCAAATCTATGGTCCAAATGTGTCCCCCCACCAAATTCACATGTTGAAATCCTGACCCCCAAAGGAGATGGAGTCAGGAGGGGGGCCTCTGGGAGGTGATTATGCCCTGGGAGTGGAGCCCCCATGAGTGGAATTAGTCCCCTTATAAGGGGACCCTACAGAGCTCTCAGCCTACCTCTAAGTGAGGACACAGCAAGAAGTCTGTGACACAGCAAGAAGCCTCCATGTGAGGACACAGCAAGAAGTCTGGGAAGAGGGGCTGGCACCCTAATCTTGGACTTCCAGCCTCCATAACTGTGAGCAGTAACTACTGTTGTTTATTCGCTACCCAGTCTATGGTATTTTGCTATAGCAGCCCAAATGGACTAATAGTTACCAATAATAGGGTATAGCAAAAATAACACCCCTTTTTTGATGAGCTGGTAATTTACACCAAGTCTTTTACTACAAAAATCATGAACATGTGACTCTGTAACAAAACAATGTCACACTCAAGCACACCATAGGACATTTTAGGTGAACTGTTCAAATAACTGTCCATCTCGTGCGAGACAGTCACGTACCCCACCACCCACACTCAACGGCGTTACTTCTGCCAGACCCTGTATGTTCACTGTAAACGTTCAGGGGATATATATACTCAGAGGAAAGTAAAACAAAAACACCTTATAATCCTTCCAACCAGATTACTCATTAACATTTTTAATGTACACAGTAATTCCTTTTTTCTGTAAGTAATATACACATAACTTGCTTTTTCGTTCAACAGTATAAAAACCCCCCTCCCCCACCCCGGCTCATCAGGAGAGCCCGTTCAGGAGGTGCATCACAACTCTGGCCTGCTGTCAAAGACACTTAGGAAATTTCCACATCTGCGCCACTAGTCACAGCCCAGGGACTAACCCTTTAGGGCCATCCAGATTCTAGCCCTGTCATGGCATGTCCTTGCTGACTTGGACCACACACACTTACAGGTAGGTGATCCCTGGAGAGGCCACACCCGCCTGCCTTCAGGGTGCCCATTTTCCCAGCCCCGATCTTCCATGGGAGAGGTGGATGCAACACTTTGCCCACTAGTACTCTAACACGGGCATCTCTGCTACCAGTGATCCCAGCATTCATTCCCCCACCCATGTGTTAGTGGTTCTACTTCCTCTTTTGTAAACTGTGCGTCCCTCCTGTTGCCACTTCTGGGATCCTACCTTGTTTTTGAAGTACACCTCGATGGGCATGATGAAGCCAGCGTAGCCCGACTCTTCCACTTTGTACGGGGGCTCCTTACACACTAAAAAGAAAGGGAAAATGCATATGTCAGCTTCTTGCCCATTCAAAGGCCCAGCCACCAGCAGCAGTAGGCCCTCCACCCTCTGCACCTCCTCTCTGGGGCTCATCGGCCTTGCAGGAGCATGGCTTTTCAGGAAGCCAGCTCTCCCTGTGAGCACTGAACCCCATAACCAATTCCATGCCAAAGGGGTCACAGGGAATCAAAGAAACAGAACAGGAGAAAGGTGACCCCAACACACCACCGTGGGAGAATGGGAAAGGCCATGAAACTAGCTAATGCAGAGCAGCCAGTGCTGGCCACAGGTGGCACAAGTTCAACAGACTCAGGGCAGTGAGTGTGACACAGGTCAAGTGGGAAACCCAGTGGGTCCCTGGTCTCCCAGGCAGACCACAGCATCCACCTCCTTCAGCTCTCACTCAAGCACGGGAACTGACACCAGGAGATGGAGATGGTCTGGTCTCAGTTGGGACTCTCGCCTGGGTCCATTTCAGCACCTACCAAAAGCGTTCCCGCGTGTCTGAGTGATGTGAACAGACTCATTAACCCCAGGATTTTTTTAAAAACAGTTAAAACTAAGAACAGCGAAGCACAAGCAGTCTCACCCTCCAGAATGCACTGTCAATGTTTTGACATGTATGCTGTCATTATGCAAGAAACGTGAAAATACTGTTTTCCCACTTTTAAGAAAAAAATCAGAACAGTGCAGATCAAATCACCCCTGTCCTCCACCCCTCTGTCTCCAGAGGCAACCACTATTTGGGAGCCAGGAAAAATCGTGCCAATTGTTAAAATCTTTATGTACATATGTCTATATTGGTCAGATAATTCTTAAATGGGCCAGAAAGTGCTGAAAAACAATACATGGAATGTGATAAAACATGATTCTTTTGATTTAAACATTGTAAGATTTTTCTTTAAAAAATATCTTTTCAGCTCTCAAATACCCCGTCTAATATCCTGTATCTCAAATACCTCATACGTCTCATTTAACCAAAGAAAACTGGCAGGCAGGGTGGCTTTGAGTCATGAGTGACCCTCCAAAGCAGGGCTGGCCAGACAGCTTTGTATGGACCCCAGTCTGCAAACCTTAGGGGAACAAAGAGGGGCTTGTGGCTCAGGCCTGGGGAATCCCTGCTGGCCCCAGAGATGGGAGCTGTCTTGGGTGACCTAGGTCCTGAATCTCCATTCTAGTCAGTCCTGTTCTGCTCCTTGGAAATCCTCTGTGCATGCTGGATGGGCACCTGAAATATAGCCTGCCCCAAACCATCTACTCATCCCCTGGTAACCTGTACCTCCTACAGCGCCCCACAAGCTCAGAACCCAGGTTCTCTACCATTCCCCCAAGGACTGAGGACTCCCAGACTCCTCCCTCTCCCTCAGATCACCTACTGCCAAGCACTATCAGGCCTATCTCCAAACTGCACTGGAATGCACCCCACTGCCTAGCACCCTGTGCCTCTTGCGTGGCTCACCACCCAGCTCCCTAGCCATCCTGCCTCAGGCTCACTCCTAAACATCATCTGCATGGGCAGCAGGATGATTATTCTGAACTGCCAACCTGACTATCCCCTGATGGCTCCCCACAGCCCTCAGGACCAACTCTGAGCCCTTCCAGGTGGCCTGCAGGGCGCTTCATCACCTACAGCCTCATCTCTTGCCAGCCCAACCTGAGGTCCTAAGATCCAGCCCCACTGAACCTCTCAGATCACAGAGCACTTCCTCCAGGACCCCGGCTCTGAGTCCCAACCTCCACTTCCAGGTCATGGTTCCCTCCCACAGGCCTCCAGCACCCTGTGTCACTCAACCACAGGACGTGCGAGCTTACTTCGGTCATCTTTCTCAGTCCCTATTATCAGCTCCATCTCATTTACTGTCACATCGCCAGAGCCCAGACTAGGGCCACACCTTTCAAAAACATTCAGTAAGAAACTGTCAAATACTGCTAAGAGGGCCACACGCCATGCCTCCCTCAGGTTGGCCATCAAAGTAAGGAGATGGACCAGGAGCAGGAACTGACCTGGACTGGGAGGCCAGGTCGTGGTTTGCCTCTCTCTGAGCCTCTGGACCCTGTTGGAGCAGACGGAGGGAGCAAGTAGGTCTCTCCAGCTGCCTGAGAGCTGCCTGCGAGCTGCCTGCCTAGCGCCCTGCCCGAGCCCACCAACTGTGAATACACTGCAGCCTGCCCTCTGTGCCCAAGTCCAGCACGGAGCTGGGCACCTGGTAGCCACCCAAATACTTGTTAAATTAATCTGAATCCAGAAAGGAAAGTGGAAGTGAACCACACAAGAAGGGTGGCCTGTGTTCACTGCACAAGCCCCCACAGCAGAGGGACACATAAAAAGCAGAGGCAAGGGAAGGGCCTGCAGATTTGCTCCCAGCTCCACCCTCCTGACCCTGTCCTCCTCACCCACCCCCGGTCTAACTCCTGTCCACCATCAAGGCCGGAGTCAGGGCCCATCTCCTAACAAGGACAGACGTGGCTTCCCTTGGCCTGACTCCCAGGTCACTTACTCCTGCTGAGAGCGGTTACCTTTCCCAGAGTACACGTCACACTTGATCTCCGTGTCCCTCCCAGACTACGAACTCTTTGAAGGAAGAGATCCTGCTGTGCATCTTTCAATCTCCCTTCTTCAGAGGCCTGTCGCATGTCACAGGCACTCGGAAGCTAAAAAACGCCTATCCTTTCAGAGATGGAGAAGAGAGAGACCGAGCAGATGCCCAGGGAAACTAAAGTGAGAAAAACAGAGTGAAGAGGGGAAGAGGGTGATGTGAGCAGGGGAGAAACTTCTGAAAGACAAAAACTGAATGAGAGCATGCTGGGCAAGGAAACAGGAAAAGGAAGCTTCAGCCCAGAACATGCCACGGGGCACTGCAGGGCAGGCAAGAGCCCCACAGGCCAGGGGTGTGGCACCTGCAGAGTCCGTGAGGGGCAGGAGAGAAGCTGGACGAGGGAAAGGAAGGACGAGGGGAGTGAGGGCTAGTGGTGGGCAAGAGGCTCCTTTACTTGGGGGGCGATGGAAACGCTCTGGAATGAGAGAGTGATGGCGGTCGCACACCTTTATGAATACACTGAAAGCACTGAATCGAATGCATTAAAAGGGTGAAAGTTATCAAGTATAACTTTTATCTTAGTAAAACAGCTATTAAAAAAAACAAGCCAAACTGAGAGGCTGTTCTTGAACAGCAGCCGTGGGGTTCATCCCACCACCCGCTGCCACCCCAGGCTCAAGCAGTTTCAAGCTTCCCTTGGGGGACATCCGGGTGATTTCATGTCTCAGGAGAAGAGAACTGTCTGGGGGAAGCTAAAGCCTATGGTGTGAAAACTGGACCCAGAGTAAAGCCCTCCTCATTTGGGAAACTGGAAGTCCCATCTCCCTAAACAGAAACCTGCTGGTCAGCAGAACCCATCCTGTCCGAAATAGTGCTCAATAAGAGTTCCCACCTGTAGGAGCCCAAGGACACAGGAATAATTTAAAGACCAAAAGAAAAGCTGGGAAAAGAAAACAACAAAAACAAGAAAGAAACTAGAGTCATTGTCCTCAGGTCCGAATATGCCCCCAAATAAAAATAAGATAATTTTAAAAAGGAAAAAGAGAGAATAAGACAGGGCTCTTAGTACAAATGTAGTACTTACAATTTTTTAATTCAGTGCAAAGACTAGAATAAAACCAAGGAAATTTTCCAGAATGTAGAGCAAAAAGACATTTTTAAAAAATGAGACATAAAAAAGCAATTAAGCAGATTAAACAAATATTAACAGCAGCTAATATTTATAAAGCAACTACTGTGTGCCAGGCACTATTCTCAGCACTTGATTCATATTAATTCATTTAATCCTTACAACAACCTTGAGGCAGATACAACTGTTTCCATTTTGCAGATAAACGATTAAGGCACAGAGAAGTTAAGTAACAAACATCCTGGGAAGAGAAAACAGATAAAATAAATAAATGGAAAGAAATTGTCAAAGAAGGAGATGAAAACTTTCTGGAACTAAATGCAAGACACCACAATCAAAAGACTCCAAAGCTCAGGCGGTGAGAGCATCGTCCCAATACACAAAGGATGCCACTGGATCCCCGGTCAGGCACACGCACGAATCAACCAATGAGGGCACAAGGAAGTGGGACAACAGACCGATCTCGCTCCTCTTCTCTCAAATCAATAATTAAAAAACAAAAACAAAAACAGTATCCTAAAAAATATCTTGAATGTTTCTAGAGAAAAAACAGGTCATCTACTGAAAACCACCCAACTGCATCAGACTTCTCTGAAGACTATGAAGCAAACACTTTCAAAGCTCTAAATGACAGCAACTCTCAAGAGGAACGTATACTCAACCGAACTATCACTTCAGTGAGAGAACAGAACAATGGCACTTTCAAATGTACTAGGGGTCAAAGAGGTCATTTCTCACACACTTTTCTTGGGAAATTTCCTAAGTAATTAATCTCCTGGGACAGTACTTGAAAAATTACTCCAGGAAAACAAGAAAATAAACCAAAACATAAGCTAACAAACGAATCCTCGCAGGAGAACAGTAAAGGAACGTCCCAGGGGTGTGGCTGAAGAGATGGCCTTGAGAGGAGCCTGTCCTGATTAGAGGAAGGAAGACAGAACCAAACTGAAATATCCAGGAGGGAGGGGGGAGAACCCATCAATTAAGTGAAATGACTGATGATGGAAACAAGTGAAGGTATAATGAAGACAATGCAATGGGAGAAAAGGAAGCAGCAAAGGGGTATGCACAAAGTCAGGGCCCAAATAGGAAGCAAAGAAAACAGGGCTGAATTTTAACCCAGAATGATAAAGAAAGAACCCATCTGACCTTGACATGACCTTGAATTTTCTCCTTTGAGTGGCTCGAAGCTCACAGAGAAGATGAATGAAATCCTGGCGCCCTGGCCAGCACAACAACGAACAGTCTATGAAGTCAATACTGCTTACTGGTTTCCAACTTTTAGTCAATTTCCGATCCAGGAGCAAAAGTCTCGGTTTTAGTTCAACAACTTTAACAACGTCAAGGAGAGGGCGCTCAAGGAAAGAGGGGGTGCTCATGTCCTCTTCCTAAGCTGAAAGTCAGAAGACATGACAAAGCGGACAGCACCCACTGCGTCCTGCCAGCACCAAGGAGAAAGCAGCATACTATGGCAAGACACAGATCAGGTGAACAAGTAATATAAATATATTCAGACGGTGCTAAAGAGAAAAATAAAACAGAAAACAGACTAGGAGCATGTGGCTGTTTAGGGGTTTTGAGCAAAGAAACTGTAATTTAGACCTGGCAGCCAGAGAACTTCCTAAAAAAGGTGACAGGGAGCGTTTGTGGAAGATCTGAAAGGTAAGCAGATTTGCTCATTATTCAAAGTCACAAAGATAATCACTGCAAAATGAATCACTTAACTATAAAACATTTAGAGCAAACGATGGATAAGAGGAATTGGGAGTTTAGTATAAAGTCTAGCTTTTCATGCTGATAAGTTA
Organism: Macrotus californicus; assembly: GCA_007922815.1. Taxonomy (NCBI): domain Eukaryota; kingdom Metazoa; phylum Chordata; class Mammalia; order Chiroptera; family Phyllostomidae; genus Macrotus; species Macrotus californicus. Next base: position 11,300 of record VMDR010000812.1, read on the forward strand.
ATATTTTTTAAACTTGAAGATCAAGAACTAAGAAGCAAGCCAATCCACTTCCACTAACTTAAGGCGTTCAGGAAGAACATGATGGAGAAAGGACTAGAAAGACTGCCCCTGGGGCAGTGTGACCAGTGATGACATAGGAAATGGAACTTCCCACCTGGCACATTTCTACTGGGTTTGTTGTATCTATTTGATTTTAAAGATACTTTTAAAGTGCATGATGAATAATTTCAGAGCCTAGTCCTGTAAGAAACTCACTCACTCTTTAGCCTGAGCCATTTTTCATCAACAACTGGCAAGGGTATGATCCAACCGAGTTTTGTTGGACACGACAAATAACTAATTGGGCGTTTACTATCTCACATACCTTGTGCAGACTTGGCAATGAGCACCGTTCAACTACTAATTAAATTCTGCCCACAAACTGACACTTTAAGAAAGTGGGCCTCGCTCATCACCCATTTTCCTGGAACTTGGAGACTAGGCCGCTTCCATGTGACCATAAGTGGGTTACTGGGCCCCCCTGGACCTCAGTCTCCACATCTGCCTGGCAGAGATTCTGGGACATACCACGTTGCAGGGCTGTCATGCGCACGGCACAGACGAGTGAGTACTGGTCTAATGCAGACCACGATTAATACCACTCCTAGTGGCTGCTTGCCTACTGACCCTGTGGGGATGAAGACGAGATAAACAGTTTTAAGGTGAAATGGAAATTGTCATCCTGGGCCCATTGGGAGACAAAGGTACAGAACAGGTGAGGGAGACGGTGAAAGAGCTGGAGCGGAAGCTGCTGGGGAAAAAAGGTGGGACCAGCTCAGGAGAAGCAGGCAGCCAGTTTCCACTCTGCTGTCAGAGCACAACAGCAGCCACAGAGGACGCCCAAGTGCATGGGCGTGGCCGGGTGCCGACAGGAACAGGCAGTGCTACCAGACCCCCAGGGAGCTTGCTTGGTCCCCTTGAGCCTGTTTCCACATCCATAAAATAGGGTTATGGGGGAATAAATTGAGACCCTGCAGGAAGTGCTTGATAAGTGGCATGTACTATTACTATTGCTATTATTACTATCATTATTATTATTACCACTATCATTACTGAGAGATGCTTTACAGACATCTACTGTTGTCTGTAACATATCTGCTCTCCTCCAAGAGGCATGGAAAGGAAGGAGAAGAGGAGACTGAGGAGAGGAGAATGAGAAAAAGAAAATCTGAAAGCTGATGGAAGAAACCAGAAGAAAAAGATGGCTACTGGGCCACGATGAAATCTCAAACTGCCTTCCCTTGTGAACCAGAAGTTTCTGCTTCTGTAACGTTAAGTCATCTGCCCTCTAGACCGTCCATCAGCCGCTTACTGGCTTAGGCCCAGGCCCCAGTGGGTCCCAGGATGTGCTCCTGCTTCCGCCTGAGGCTGTCCACACTGGCTCCCGGCTCAGCCCTGGGCCCCCAAACCCTGAACTGCAGGCAGAGGGGTCAGCAACACAGCAGCAGCTCCCCCACCCTGAAGCACTCTGCTAGCAAAAAGTCCTTTGTGCCTTTATCAACACATCTATTCAAGAAATATTTACTGGACCCCTGTGACATACCAGGCTTCACACTGAGGACTCAGTGGTGAGAAAGGCAGACATGGCCCCCACAGAGCTCACAAGACAGCCGTCAACTATGCTGCCAAATTCCCCAGGAAGTGTTCTCTGACCCCCATAAACTGGGTGAATCCCCCTTTCTCTGCCCTGTCAAACTGCCAGGTCACCAGAAACCAGAATCTCTGCGGAAAACGTGAACGAGGCACTTGTGCTCGTCAGATATCAGCCTGACAGGTGACACAGGAAAGAAGGCATAAGCAACAAGACATGGTGAAATGAGCACCTTTTAAGCTTTTTTCACTAATACCATGAATTCTTAAGATGGCATCTCGTCAAACATAGGCCCAATAAGCAATTTCCTGATTACTTATCAAGTGGACATAAATCGCCCTTTCCTACCTGCTGGCCACTGACTATGTTTTCTCTAGAGGCTTCTCAGAGCTTGACTCTAAATAATGACCTAAGACACAGTCATTAACTCCTTTGGGTTTCCCCACTATGAACTCAACAGCTAAAGGACATGCAGGAGGGAGGGAGGGGGACCTTTACAGGGTCAAAGAACGGCAGAGTGCTGGCCGGGCAACTTCTCACTGGCATGCCAAGAGCTGCAAGCCAGAATCTCAGCGTGAATACCAGCCCGCTGGGAGGGTGTGGGGCGGGGGGAAGCAGGGGCCACTCACCACGCTTGGGCTTGGGGAAGCTGTCATGCAGCCGGAAGACCACCTTCTCCACGAAGTGCTGGATCTCACATTGCTCGGGGCCACGGACGAACACCATCCAATCATGCGTGAACCCCTCCGTGGTGGGCTTTTTGCGCAGCTGGGCCCGGTGTCCCAGCTCTAACTTGACCTGGACAGTGCACTGGTGGGAGAAAGAAGTGGGCACAGGGTCAGCACAAAGCCCAGAGCAGGAGCTACCGGCTGTCCTTGAGAACCAGGTTTCATGTGCCTGCTTTACTCATCTTCTCTCCCCAGCAAGCCCAGGCCAGGCCCCACGGCTCCTCTCCACCCACCCCCTCGACCTCTCCATTCCTGCCGCAGGGCCCAGTACCTGCCGAGTGGTTCCCTCTGCCTCTGGTGCTCTGCCCCCAGGCCTTCCCATGGAAGGCTCTTTCCTGTCACTGGACTGTCAGCTCCTCAGGGAAGCCTTCCCTGATCATCTAATATGAAACCCCCACCACCACCCCGTCATTCTTTGTCACATCATGCCTTAGCATTTTTCACTATCAGAACTCATCTTGCTAATGGTTTGTTCACTCTGCTCTAACGTCAGCTCCTCAGGGATGGCTCCTTGTCCGGAGTTGGCATCCCCACCAAGATCTCCCAAAACACAATGGTGCAACCCAAAGTGCAATTACCTCCTTCTACAGATGAGGAACCAAGGCTCCAAGAGTGTGTTGCCAAGTCGCACACACGAGGGGCGCTAGCTGGTAGGGAGCAGGGGGCCCAGACTCAGGCCCAGGTGTGCATCACCCAAGGGCCTGCCCCCCTAGTCAAGCCTCCCATGCTCCTTGATTAAAGCACTTATATTCTCCCTCGTTCAACAGAATGCCTCCTGGAGAAGAGAGATCAGTGGAGTCATGTGAGTCACCTGCACAAATGGTGGCTCAGTTTTAAAAGCAGAATGGCGAGAACGGAAGGACGAGCTTGAAGCCGCCTGCAGCCCTGGCAGGCAGGCAGGCTCCCTTCATTAAGCTGGTGTCTGACACTCTGCCCGGAAACGTAAGGCGGGTCATGCAGGTTCCACTCCACTGGACACAAAGCCACAAAACTTCGAAGCACTGGCAACATCTTGGTGGGGGAGGGGGGTCAAATCACTGCCAGGGAACCCATGGTAAACAGTTATCTCTTTAGTAAGAGCCTCCCCAGCCTCCCCGCAGAGACAGCTCGACACCAAGTATCAAATGCAGGAATGCTACAAAGAAAGCAAAGGCTGAGTGGATACTTGTTCCTAAGTGCTGAGATAACCAGGAGCAAGTCATGGCGTGGATGCCACACTTCCTCAAACAAGGCTCTCCTGTGCCGGGCTTCCCAGCCCTCCCTTGATGGAATCACCCTCTTAGGTCCTGACCGGAAATCTCCCACTTTTCACTTTCCACCCTCTTTCTCACCCATCCCACTGATGATATGTGTCCCTATGGCCACAGTCCCTCTGTATCTGCCTCCTCTCTGCAATTCGGCAACCCCCTGGTTCCCACCACCACCGTCCCCCCTCCCTCTTCCCCCTCCTCTTGCTGCCCAGTCACTGCAGTGAAAGCAGGGCAGACAGATCCTCTCTCTGGCTGTTTCGAAGCTTTCCTCGGCTCGCCACACCCTCGGAATAAAGTCCAAGCTCCTCAGCACACCGCCCGTCTCCCACCTGTTTCCTCAAATCTGAGATGCTCATTATTTTTCACTTTTTGACCCTTCTGAGGTCAGTGAATCTTGTACTCCATGTATAAGGACTGCAAGATTCAAGGTGTGTGCGCACACACGCACGCACACACACAAAAGCTGCTTCTCAGTCTCTGGTATGCCCAAGAGGCTCAGCAATGAGGAAATACTGAAATGTCCACCGGCTCCTTTCCAGCTCAGTCAGACACCAGCACCCCGACACACAGGGAACATCCACTCCTATCCGCCTCGGCTCCTTCTAGCCCACAGCCTAGGTGCCCTACTCATTTCCCTGCTGTCCCTTAATCCACAGCTTCAGGGCTACTTTCCTCAAAGCCCTTTCCAGTCATTACGTATATACAGGGATCGCCACAGCGGTGCCCACTTCATCTTTGTCCCTGGGCTGCCCACTGCTGTCTCACTCACCCTTTTAACCTCTACCTTGGAACCACGGTATGTGAAGCACCAACTACACTTAATGGATCAAACTAGAGGGCCTTCCTAGACCAGGGAGTTATAAGTGGTGCTTCTGAAAAGGAAGAGATAATCAGGGCAGGAACAGGGAGAGGATGGTCCTGATGTATGCACGGAAGAGCTAGCAGAGGCTCTGGGTACTTAGCAAGCACCTGTAAAAACAGGGCAGGAGTTCCCCTGGCACAGAACAGTCCCTGTGGGGCCCCTCAGGAAAAGAGCAAGGACTCACTGGGACCTGGTCCACTGGAGGGAGAGGTGGGCATGGAGCATTTAGACTCAACACAACAGAAGTGACAGCCAAGTGTGAGTAGGTGATGGACGTGAGGGCACAGTACATGAGTAAAAGGCCCTGGGCAATCTGTAGTCTGGGCCGAAGGCAGAAAAGAACAAGTCTGCATGAAGGCCACCAGAGGGTGTGGCTGGAAAAGGAGGTTAACTCAGCCTGAAATGGGAGAACTCACAGCTCGTCAGGGCAGATGAAGGGGAAGAGGGGAGGAGGCTCAAGTAACTCTGAGACCCAGGTAGCTGGGGTGCTGCTGTGATGGTGGAGGAGGTACTGGAGGTATTCAAGTGGAAATGCCCCACCAAAAGCTAGAGACAAAGGACTAACCATCTGGATAAACATGTAATGCTCAAATCAACCACGAGCATCTGTCTGAGGAGGGCTGCATATGGACAACGTTCAACATAACAAACCCAAGCAATGTTTACATTGTCTCCAAAGGCTGTAATCACCATATACACGCCCCTGTGGGTAAGAAACTCGGCCTTTCTCTCTAACCTGGTTCACAATGAAAGGTCGGAAGACGATTCCTGCACTGCTGGGAGGCTCACGGGTGGAAAACTAACACATACTGGCAAACAACTTTTTGTTCTTTGGAGTTAACGCCTGTGTAACGAGACAGCTCCTCAGATTCTGTTATTCACCAACCCGGCTGCCTTCCCAGTATTTCTGGTCGTGTGGGATTCGTACCCAGGGCACAGGTGCAGCAAAGCAGTTACTGTGACAGCCCCCGGTTCCATTGGTGAAGAGAAAATGGAAGCATCAAAAATATACTCCACACGCCAAAGTAAACAAACAGGAAGGTTCTGAAGCAGCAGTGGGTCAGTCTCTTCAGCTGGCAGGCCACTCCCAAAGCTTGCTGGGTGGCATCTGTGCCCTGGGGGCTGGCGCCAACTCAGCCTCCACACCCAGGTCCAAGGTGCCAATGACTGCATAGGATGGTGCACTCAGGGGAAGGTCACCCCCCTGAATGCTAGAATCTTCTAAAAAATAAAGATAGTAGAATAACACAGATTCTGGGCTATTATATTAGAAGTCATTGATTCAGTAAGACATTCAAGCTACACCAAATTGGAGGCCAGCAAGCTGAGCCCTGGCCAACTACTCTGACTTGTCATGGTAATTTATTAGCATGGCCAAGCCAATGCCACCTCCAAGAGTTCCATGCACTCCCTCTCCTTCCTTACTCCACCTGGACTCCTTCCCTGTCCAACAGGACCAAAGAATGGAAGCAAATCAGCCTTCTCTAGGAAGGGCACCTAACTAAAGGGCTAAGCGTTGGTTAGGTTAACCTGCCTTGGAATGAAGAATCTCACTGTTTGGCTGCAGAGAGGCCCTTCGTGGGACCTCCAGAGTAGGTGGCTGGAAGTGGCCCTGGGACCGAGCCTCGGTTACTGCTGCCATGTCTCAACATCTTGGGAGTCACTTTGCCACCCTCTCTCTCAACAAAAGGGGATATCCCATGCCTGCGTTAAAAAGGGGTAACTGTTTCACTTCTAGGACATCATCCCAAAGACCTGGGGATGGAGATGGAGCAGCACAAGGGCTCTGAGGGCAGACCGCCCAAAGTTCGCTTTGGGCCAAGGGTCTCAGCTGGGCACTGTCCTCTCCAGGATAGCCATACTCCGTAAATCCTGCCCTCAGCCTGGGCCCAGAAGGCAGGTCTTTGACAGGTTTATCTGTAAGACTTCTCCTAATATTCTGGTGGGAATTCTCTGCAACAGATGCCCTTTCCTCTGGGGATTCGCACTTTACCAAGTGGCATAATTATGCCTGGAGTCTGGCTACCGCGTCTAATTCCCTCAGATGTGACAATTCAGTCCCCTCCCAGGGGGTGAAAGCACCCAAGAGCATTTTCCCTCATCAGCTAGGATTGATTTTGTCAAGTCCAACTGCGCCCAGCAGATTGCTGGCAACGTGGCCCACACATACAGAAATGGGAAAAAGTACTGGTCCCACGAAGCAATGGGAACACAAGACAAAATATTCTTCACAGAACTTTCTCTCTCTAGACCTGGTGACAGGGAGGGGAGGGTTGCTCCCAGAAACAGCAGCTACTGAATGAGAATGTGAAAAAGACAGGAAATGAAGGATGTCCCTCAGTGAAAACCCTCTCAAAAGAAGGGTAGCCTGCCCAGAGGTGGGGACAGAACCAAGCTGCATGAAGGCCTAGCCTTCTAATACGCATGAGAAGCCCACAGGCATGGACAGCATGCCACACTGCCCTGAAAAAGGCAACTGTGGCCAGGCCAGGTGGGCCTGGTTATAAGGGGCAGATACTTATTTTTATTTAACCAACAGCGGGCAAAGTTTGTGCAAAACTGCGTTACATGAACATGAAGGGGAACAAGACTTGGGTCCTTGCCCTCAAGTACTGCACAACATACTCCCGTAACTTCAGGACAAAAACTTGGTGTGCTGACTTTCCAAGCGATAGTTTCAGAGCTGGGTGGAGGACAATCCGGTCACCCTCACATCAGTGCTCTGAACAGTTTCAAGCATCTCTCCGCAAGGTCTCGGGGAAAGAGCAGACCTACCTAAGAATGCCACCAGGCCTTGACTCCTCTCGGGGCCTTCCTGGGCCTGCATTCTCACATCTGTAAAATGGGCCAGTGCCATTAGAAACAAACCTCCCCTTCCAGAACAACAGAGTATGGTCACAAGAGGTCGTACCCAAATTCAAACTCAGGAGAACCTTTTGAGGATCACCATCAATTCAACTGTATGATTCAATGGGTCAGCCACCCACCGAAGGTGCCAGTCCCAGTGCTTCTGTGAAGGGAGGACACCCTGGTCCTTCGGAGACAGAACCACCCAGACACTGACACTTCTAGTTCCCCAGGCAACCCATGTCCCCAGACAGGCGGCCCCTCCCCATCTTCCCAGCATCTGCTCAGCCTTTAACTATGCCCATTCCTTCCCCATCAACCTTGGAGATAAATCACATGCCTAATGAGCAAAGACCTGCCCCCCACCCTGCAAAAGCACATGACTACCTTCTCCCTAAAAAATACAAATCCCACAGACATCAGATGTGTTAAGTACAGACTTGGGGTCAGGACAGAGGGAACCAGAAAGATTTCCTATCCATGGGGAAAGATTTCGATGTCAAGAAGTTGGGAGCCCAGAGCAAAATGCAGAATTGTCTTTCTTAGCTGAGCTGAAAGTTCTGCAGAACACAAGAAGGTAAAGGGAAGCAGTCTCCTAAAGCTGGCAGACCCTTAGGGGAAAGTCCTGCTGTTCCCCATGAGACTGAGGCACTCACAGGTCTGGGCCTTCTGGGGGAGAGAGGGAAGGCTGAGACTCTGCTGCTTCCACAGCCTTTGCTAACCCCCCAAAGTCATTCCAGAACACTGACCACCAACTTGCCTACTTAGGTGCTCTCCCAAATTTGCATGAAAACACGGCCAGGACAGAGAATCGGTCTATGGGGTGACACATACTTTCCTTTGGGACTAGTTTCACTTGCAAACACTTCTGGAAGGATCTAGACCAGCAGTGTCCAACAGACCTTTCTGCCACGTCTCCATGCTGCCCAGCGAGGAGGAGGACAGGTCAGCAGCAGTAGTTACCGGGCCCTTCAAATGTGGCTGGTGTGACTGAGGTTCTGCCTTTTCCATTTTGGTTTGTTTACATTTAAAGTGTCGCAGGCGCTGGCTACAGCATCTCAAGTGTGTTCACCAGTCCACCCTGTCACAGACCAAGAATGCCACCTATTCTCACCATCTACTTACATAAATGACAACCGCCCAGGGGGAATGGACACACTTGGACCTAAGACATCTTCCAGGAGGACCAGCAGGTGGGGTGAGAGATGGGAGTGACACTCTACGCTTATGTGGTGCCTAACAAGCCCTCTCCAGAGGTGGGCTTTGTTGAAAGTGGACGCTGACGGTGTATTTTGTTTTGTTTTCTGATTCAATGAGTTGGAGCCAAAAGCCCTGCCCTTTCAAGGGGAATGAACTCACGCCACGCTGTAGAACTCCACCATTAAACCGCCACAGACTCTTCCTTCCCGCTGAAGAGAAAGGTAGTAACACCAAAACCACAAGGGAAATCACGGCAAGGAGGAGCCACAGACACAAGCCTCAGTGACCGTGTGCCACCACAGGCAGACAGGATGGGCAGGGGAGAGGTCTCCTGCCCTATACCCCTGAAACCTCAGAGACACAGCACCTCACCAGGCAGAGCCGCCTCAGTGGCGCCAGCATCTAGGGACGCCCCAACCTGCCCTCGCTAACGGCAGAGATTTCAGCTGCCACCCCCACAGCCCTACACCGCCTTTCCTGGCCTCATGCCCCTGGAAGTCAGGGACTGCAGGGGAGAATGAAGGAATAAATGATCCTATGATGGGGTCCACAGTGGTCCTGGGCTCAAGGAGGGGAAGGGGCCTGGGTACTGGACAAAGTGCAGAGCTGGTGAAAGGGGGACCAGAGGCCAAAAAGGCCTCAGGTTTACGAGAGCTGACAGGACGGGCTCTGTTTCCAGAAGGAAGGGAGAGGGGCCATGGGGAGGGTTTACTGAGGTCAGGGAACCACCTGGGATTCAGAGCAAGGCTCTAGGTGGAGGCTCTAAGATGTGCTGAAAGGAGAGGGTCCTGGCTGAAAGCACAGGGCTGGGGACAGCGGAATAAAGTGCGATTCCCTGACAGGAGAGAGGCACTGGGGTCTGGGGAGACTGCAGGTCCACGAAAGGAGGTCAAGTAAGGTTGAAGGGACCAGACTGATGAGACAGATCCCGATTTGGGGAGGGGGGAGCATAAATCGGGGTCCCATAGTCAAAGAAGGCCCAACCTGAAGGGAGTGAGGCATTTGGTGACTGAAGGGCGTCGGGGCTCCAGTCCAGAACAGAAACTGCCCCTGAGCCTGGACTAAGAGGGTCTGAGGGTAAAAGAGACAGCCCCAAAGGCAGTGGGGTCTCGGGGAGAGTGACCAGGGCTTGAAACCAGAGGGGGCTGAGACAGGGGACTAAGTCAAAGGTGACTGAGGAAGCAACCCCAGGTTCAAAATGGGGGGAACCTCAACACAGGCCTGGGTCCTTGTGGGAAGAGACCCAGGACCCGGCCAGGGTTAGAGAGGAAACGGACACTCAGGCTGAGGCAGGGGCAGCACCAGAGGTGGGAGAGGGCTCAGGCCTAAATGAAGGGGAGAGGTCAGAGGGCTTAGGGTTCAAGGGAGGAGGGCTGCAAACCAAGCTCCCTGGGGTCCTGGAGGGGCTCGAACCCCAGCCGTGGCTTAAGAGAGAGAAGAGGCAGCAGGTTGGGGACTCGGGGCCTAGAGTCCAGAGAGGAAGAAGACCCAGACCAACCCAGGATCAAAAGGAGAAAGAGGGTACAGGCTGAACCTGAGGAATCCCCAGGGGCGCCTATGAGGACTCGGGCTGGGATGGGGTCCCAAGGGATGTCCCAGAGGGCTCTAGGTCGGACGAGGATCCTAAAAGGCACCCCAAAGGGGTCTGGGCCGCCAAAGGGAGCTCTGGGCCGGGCCGGGTTCCCGGGGAGGGTCCCGGAGGCTTTCCGGCCGGACTAGGGTCACAAGGGGCGTCCCAGGGGCTCTGGGCCGGGCTCGCCCGGGATCCCCAGCAGGGTCCCGGGCGCTCCAGCCAGGCCTGGGTCGCGGATGGGGGAGGGGTGCCCCTGCCCCACATAAAGGCCCGGGGAGCGGCGGGCGCGCACAAAGCGGGACTGGCGGGCGCCAAGCGGGGGCGGGGAGACCGGGACCCGGGAGGGCCGGGCGGCGGGGCGGAGGGAGGGAGGGGGCCGGGCGGACGACGCGGGCTGCGCTGGGGCGGCGCGGCCGCTCCTCACCTGATTGTCCATGGCTGCCGCCCAGCCCCGCCCCCGGGCCCCGCGTCGCTCGCCGCCGCCGCTGCTCAGCTCCTCCCCGCTGCCCTCATTGTCTGTCAGGCGCCGCCGCCGCCGTTCCCGGCCGCCCGCCCGCCCGCCAGCCCCGCGGAACCGGAAACCACCGCCAGCCCGGGTCGCGCACCGACCCCAGGCCCCCGCCGCCGACTTAGGCCCGCCGCCCGGACTGACAGCAGCCTGGACCAATCACCAGCGCGGAAGGCCGCTCGCGGGGCCGGTCTTCCGGCCTGGCGCGGGCCGACCGGGCGGCTCTCGGAGGAACGAAGTCCTTAGCCAATGGGATCCCCGGACCGGAGGGGCGGGGGGAGGGAGGGAGGGAGGCGCGAGGCAAACCCCGCGGAGGGAGCGCGAGGTGTGCGCTGCACGTGGAGGGGGGCGGGGGCGGAACGGGCGCGCTACGCGTGCGCACTGCAGCCCTCAAAGGCCGCTGCCTAGTCCCCGGAGCCTCAGTGCCTGAACCTATGCAGGCTGGAGCTGAGGTAGCGGATTCCAGGTCTGGAGAGCAAGCCCTAGGGACACTTTCATTTCCTGTTCTCGTGCTGTGTGATGGAATGAGCTCTGAAACTGTAGGTTAATTTTCCTATCCTTGATCTGCACCGTGGCAAGCCTGGTCAATTGGCTTCTCCCCCTAAGTTTCAGTGTGCACAGGAGTAAACTGAGGACAAAAATCATAGTTTGGCGCGATGCTAGTTGATGCTAATTTGGATTATGCAAATTTGAAATCGAGCTGCATTAAAATGATCAAGGAGGGAGGTCTCATTTTAACCCGAAATTTGTAATGCTAAACCCTCCAAAAACAATCTTGAATTTACCCATGATCCTGTAATTCCACAGCGACTTGTGAACTGTATTTAGATCCCCTGGAGGGGGTGGCTCAGTTGGTTGGAACTTTGTCCCGTCCTGTACAACAAAAAGTTGCGCATTCCATCACTGGTGAGGGCACATACCTAGTTTGAGGGTTCCGTCCCCACCGCCATGGGTGTGTGTACCAGAGGCAACTGATGAATGTTTCTGTCTCACATGATGCTTCCCTCTCTGCCGTTCTATCTCACAACAAGGCTCCTCTCTCTCTCTCTCTCTCTCTCTCTCTCTCTCTCTCTCTCTCTCTCTTTCTCTCTCTCTCTCTCCCCCTCTGTCTCTAAAATCAATTTTTTTAAAAAATAGCCCTGGCTGGTGTGGCTCAGCGGATTGAGTGCTGGCCTGAGAACCAAAAGGTTGCCTGTTTAATTCCCGGTCAGGGCACATGCCTGGGTTGCAGACCAGTTTCCCAGTTGGGGGCATGCAAGAGACAACTGATTGATGTTTCTCTCCCTCTCTTTCTCCCTCCCTTGCCCTCTTTCTAAAAATAAATAACATCTTTTAAAAATAAAAAATTAAAAAGTATTAAAAAACAAACTCTATTTAGATCAGATATAGACACATCCTTCCATCTTTTTCAAGATCTTGTAAGCCACTTGTCTCTTGGACATTAGGACTCCTGCTTGCAATCTGGGGAGCCTTGTGCAGTTATTTAAATTAAAAATTGGTTTTGGATTTTGTTTGTGGGTTTTCTTCCCTCCACTTCTCGTTTAAGTGTCAGTCAAGTATTCATGAGGTGGTGTGGCTGGCACTTTGCGCTGAAGAACAGCACCAGAAAATCAGTAACTGTAGATTGTCAATGAGTCCAGACAAAAACTCCGAAGAGCAGATCGCTATCATAACAACACTGTACTTTTTACTCTACGGCAGGATGTGCTGGGGGCAGGTGGAATGGAGATCATGCTGAGAAAAAAGCAGCTACATCCATGTTGATGCAACTTTAATATTTCAAAATCCTTTAACTGGATGTAAGTTGATCAGTGGTTTTATGTGGTCCTTGGAACAGCAGGCTCTGCATCATCTGGGAACTTTATTAGAAATGCCAGTTCTAGTCTCCCTATATTTATGGAATCAGAAATTCTGTGTGTGTGGCAGCATCCAGAGGCTTGGTTTAACTAGTTCTATAGATGATTCTGAGACTTACTCAACTTTCAAAACCATTGCCCCAGTCTGAGGCAAAAACAGGGGATGGGGGTGGGTAGTAGCAATTTATCTCTTAAGGAAGCTTTCAGTGAAGAGTCTTTAGGCTACAATTGTTGCAAAGAGCCACTTTTTTTAAGTTCAGATGGAGATTGTAATGTGCAGACTGGGTTAAGAATCACTAAACTGCAGTTAATGACACTTTTCATTGTTACTGTATCTAGTTTTATGGTTATTTTGGATTTGTGACAAATGACTTCTTGAAGTGACACAATGTTTCCTATCTAAATACATCAATGTGAGCAAAGAAACACATAAAGCAAATAGTAATTTGAGCATATGGCAGAATACACGATTGATACATGCTATCTCCATGTTACAAATAATGAAATTGACACACTGAAGGAGATGTAAGTGGACCCAAGTCTCACAGCTAGAAAGTAACAATTTGAACACTGGGGGTATACCTTCCTGTCTGGACCGCACTGCTACTACCTTAGGTCTCTATCGCCCTCTAGTGGTTGGGTTTATTAGCACCCAGAGGGAGCATTTTGCATTCACCTTGTAGATGGCTCAGTCCTGAAGATTTTGTTTTGGAATCCTCTTTCTGGCCTCCAGCACATTCCCTGTTCCTCCCAGATTCTTGCCAGCCACAGATGTACTCAGCACAGTTTCATGCTAGCCACAAATGTACACACAGCCACTCGTGGCAATATTGAATATGACCAAGCTGGAGCAGAGCCCAGTGGCCAGCTGGAGACCTATCCCAGATTAACTTCAACGGAGAGCAAACCTTGACAGTTACACTGAGGCATTGGGCCCTTATCCCATAGACTATGGGAAGCTGTGAATGGTTTTTGGAGCCAACTCAAAATATGCACAAGGTATTTCCCCAGAAAAGGGCAGTACAGTGAACATTCCAATTTTTCTCTCTCTTGGTATCATTCCCCTTTTTCCTGGCAACAGTCCCTGATCTGGGGGCTCCTCCCAGGACAACTTTGAACCTGTGAATCACCTTCATATGAACTTTTTAATGGCAGCCCTTCTGGGAGAATGCCAACTTATGATAGGGCACAAGGCTTAAGGGATTCAGCCCCAACTTACCCCCTCACCACCCATCCCTAACCACCTACCTCCCACCACAAAGAAGCTCATGACCAGGTCTGGCCAATTGAAAGCCTGCATCCCCCTGGCACCTGGATTAGTGGAAGGGGGCAGGGGGTGGAGACAAGACCTAAAACTAGTAGAGAGTGACTCTGAGAGTTTTATTAAATCTTAATTGAGGTACAAATCGCATAAAATAAAACTAACCATTAACCATATCAAAGTGTACAATTCAGCGACATTTAGAACGTTCACAATGTTGTGCAGCCTCCCCCTGTATCTGGTTCCAAAACATATTCTTCCCCCAAAAGGAAATCCTGTACCTTTTAGCAGTCACTCCCCATTCCCTCTTCTCAGTCCTGGACAACCACTAATCTGCTTTCTGTCTCTATGAATTTGTCTATTTCTGGACATGTGAATGGAATCCTACCATGGGTGGCCTTTCAGGTCTGGCTTCTCTCACTGAACATCACATTTTCAAGGCTCATTCAGGTGGTAGTGAGTGTCAGTGTCCTACCCCTTCTTACAGCAGAATACTGTTCCGTCGGATGATACCCCACATTGTTTTACCTGCTCTTCCACTGTGCGGCCTTTATGTTGGGTTCCACTCTTTTGCTCTTATCAGTGGGGTTTCTATGAACACTTCTGTGCAAGCATTTTTCTGATTAGCTGTTTTCAACTCTTTTAGGTATATACCTAGGAGTGAAATTGCTGGATCATATCAGGAGGTGTGGCCCTGGGCAAGTTGCTTGTCCTCTTTGAGCCAACTTCGTAAAATGAGAATATTCCTCTCTATCTGGAGAAGGGGGGGGGCGGTGAGGGGGAGTATTAGGTCCAATGATGTGTGTCACGGGCATAGAGCACATGACAGCCACTCGATAAATGTGAATGGCCCTTCCCCTTTAATGTCCCCATCTCTCCAATGAGCCAGATGGACTTGCTTCTGCTCCATTTGGATTGAGGCACTCATAGGGCCCAGATAACATGCCCTGACATCCATCTTGTGCAGAGAATATCAAACTGGTCCATGCACACTAAAACCCACCCAGGGTCCTCAGGTTAAGAACCTCTTACTCTGCACTCTCCTTTGGTTACTAAGCTCTGACAACAGCTTTCTTTCCGTTGCTCCAGTGCATTCCCATCCCAGGAGTCTCACACCTGCCATTTCCTCTACCCAGAATGATCTTCCCAGCTCTTCTTATGGTTGGTTGGCTCTCGTCATTGAGGTCTCACCTGGAAAATGCAATCCCCATTCACTTTCCATTTAGAAGGGCTGCTCCACCACCCCATGACTCTCTAGAACATCACCATGCTCTATCTGTTAGGCAGACTCATCAGTGCCTGGAATTGCCTTGATGGTGTGTCTTATTGTCTAATGTGTGTCTCCTCATCAGGGCAGGGGTTTGTGTGTCTTTGTCGCCTTGTATCCCCAGGGGCTTCTATAAGACACATAGCAGACAACATATATTTGCTGGAGAGATAAGTGAGTGAATGAACGAACAGGTGCGATGATTGGAAGAGGGACAGAATGGTTTGGATGGATAAATAGATAACTACATGACTGAATGTGGGTGACGGATAATGGAAAAATAATTGGATAAATGGATGGGTGGAAGGATGATTGAATAATTTTGATGGGTAACTGAGTAAAATGGATGGCTAAACATAAATGAATGGATTAATGGAGGATGAGGTATAAATAGCAGTCAATTAAATAGATAAATGGAAGGATAATAGGTGAGGGATGGACAGATGAATAAGTTAAAGGATGAGTGGGTGGACAGATGTTGGCCAGACTCCATGCTAAGCACTTTATATACATTATATTGTTTTATCCACACAAATTCCATAAAGGAAGGAATATTTCCCTTTTATAGGCAAGGTGTTTGAGCTTTATAGGTAGGAAAAATCACTTCCCCAAGATTATACAACCAGGAAATGGTGGAGCAGGATTCAAACTTAGGTCTCCCGACTCCAAGCCCTGTGCTACTAACCACAGTGAAAAACACCCTCCTTCCTCCCCTCACGTCTCCCCACCCCTCCCCTGCACCGGCCGCCCCAGCTCCATTCCGGTGCTCGTGCCCTGACAGCACCCACAATGCCCATCCAGGTGTCCGTGTCACTCCATTGTCAGCTGGGGAGATGGCCACACAAGTGCACACGTGAGCGTCTGTGAAGGCCTGCAAGGTCTCTGCATGCATGTGTGAGGGTAGAATTAGGTGACTAGAAAACATGTCCATTCTCAGGGACGGCCCCTAAGTACCAGGGATATTGCATGGCCAAAGACAGGCCCAAAGAGTCTGGTAGTGACCGCCACTCTCAGTCAGGTGCATGTGAACCAAGCCCCAGCCTGAGCTCATTCCCAGCTGATGCCACATAATCACAGCAGCTGGTGATCCAGCCCTACCAGGTTGTGTGACAACAGGGAAGCAGTGAACACAGGGAGGGAACGAAAGAGAACAGGAGCAGGTCACGGAGGGGAGCTGTGTCCGGCAGCCCCGCAGGGTCATCAGACTGCTGCACAGAGAAGTCTTGAAGTCCATCCCCTGCTGTGGGATGGAGCCATGCAGGACACGGGGGACAGGGGAGGGGAGCTGGAGGAAGGAACTGTGTCTCTTGGACTCCAAGCCTCTCTCCTCAAGACAGGCGAGTTGGCAGGTGGTTGGGGAGTCAAGAAACAGGCAGACTTTAGCAGTTCTTGCGGTCACCACTGATTTCAACGTAGGGCAGCCCCACAGGCCAAGTGTCCCGAGGCCAGTAACGGACTTTAAGGGTTTGGTCTGGCATCTCATACCTGGCGTCCACCAAGGCCATGGTGACCATGCCATAAGGGAAGGTGATGCTGATGAGCACATGCCTGAGGGACGCAAGGAGAGGGTAGTGAGGGTACAGGATGCTTCCGCAGCCAGCTGGATGTCCCTAGCCCCACCTGAGTTCTCTTCTTACTTCTCAGGAATCTTGACCATCCAAAGGAACCTTCTGGAACTGACTTCCTGATTGCAGCCAGTTGCCCCTCAAACACACAATACCCAGTATCTGTGCCTTCCCTCTATGTCCCCGGACTGCTGCTCCAAGCTCTGATATCTAAGATTTTCTGGTTCTGGGACCCCAGAGCACAGAGTAGGTGCTTACCAGATGCTGTGCAGGTAGAAGAAATTAATCTTTTGCCAAAAACTGCAAAGGAAGCGGTCACTGATCCAGCTGGCCAATGCAAAAGCCCACAGAACCACGGAGACCTCAATGAGATGCCGGAGCTCCTTATTATTGGTCCTAGGAAGGGCAGACGGGAGATGAGGGCCTGACTCAGAGAGTAGAGCTTGCAGGGGCTGGTGAGAAATTCCTCCACCAAGGAGATGAGGCTGGGAAGAGGGAGGGATCCAGGGTGCCAGGGGGAGGAGCCTCACTGCACTTATGACTAACATTTGCAGAGTACTCACAGGATGTCAGGTACAGCTCTACAAGTCCCTCAGGCAGAAATTCAGTCCTCGCTACAATGTTAATATTCCCATTTCATAGGTGAGAAACCTAAGACCCCTAAGATTATGTCCCAAAGCCCCCACCCAAGGTTTCACAGCTAATGAAGGGCAGAGCTGGGGTCAGAACCAGGGTTGTCAGACTGTAGACCTCTTAACCAGCAAGCCCTTCTGTATTTGTGTGTTTGGGTGTGTGGGTGTATATACCTGTGAGTCAGTGCTTGAAATTCCTTGTCTGTGTGGCTATGAGAATGTGTGTGTCTATGTGGGAGGGTGATTCTCTGAAGGCCATGTCTGGGGACGACTCAGGATCATAGATTTGATCTACATTTCCTGACAGCAGAGTCCTTTAGGAAACAGTGTCCTGGGGAGCACGTAAGGCAGTAACTCCTTTAGGGTTAAAAGCACAGGCCCTGGCCACTGGCCTAAAATGAGACAGTTTGAACAACAGAGAAAGCATAATGAGTAAGCACTGGCAAAATCCAAATGAAGTCCATGGTCTAGTTAGCAGTCAATTTCCCCCTTTGGAGGCTGTACCGTGGTCCCATGAGATTCTGCCCCTGGCGGGAGGCGTGGGGGGAGTGGGTGGGGGGAGCACACGGAACTCTGTGCTGTTTTTGCAACTCACTATGAGTCTGTAACTATTTTTAAATAAAAAGTTAGAAATGTAGCACAGTGACCCAAATGGGTTAAAACACTTCAGAAATGTAAACATCCTTGAGTTCACAATACTTAGAAACAAAACCAACCTCATTGGTCCCTACTAGTGATAACCAAGGCACCGAATCATCACTTTGATAAATGATGGGAAAGAACCAACGGTCTCTCCTGTTCAAACTCTATTTCAATGTTGGTAAGTGAACGTCTTTGATGGAAGAACTCCAGCTAATCCATGCAGAGGGAGTAATAGAATCTGCCAGTCCCCCTTTTGTGCCCCCTAATGAGATCATGGATGGAGGCAGGGGCCTCAGTGGCTGCTGAAGTCATTAGGTGACAGATCAATGGAAAACTTCTCTAATAAAGGGACAGGTGACGTCATTCAAATCCTCTGATCAACCTTAACAGCACCCAAAGTGGGACAACCACTGTTTCTGTAGTCCTAAAGGGCTGGAACAAGAAGCACCCAGCACCACACATGAAATATCCTGGCCTAAAAAGAGTTAAACCTAAATCTGGATCTAACTATTCATTTGCAGGAAATAGACAAAATAAGGAAACACGTTGACAGATGCCATAGGAAGCAGTCGGTCAAACCCAGAATGTGAGATGCTCTACAGGACGAATGACCAAGTGTATGTGCCCGCAGACTCGAGCAAAGGCAGAGCGAGGGACCGTCATGAAATAAAGACCCAAAGGCTGGGTTTGGGTCCCGGATTAAATAAGACCAGGTGTAAGAAGGCGTCTTTGAGAAGCTGAGCAAATGTCGATGAGAACCCGGTATTAGATACTATTTTAAGGAGGTATCATTAACTTTGATAGAAGAGTGTGTGCCCTATCTCCCATTTGTCCCTTTGGATTCTTCCCTACCCTTCTTCACTCTGCCCTATGACCTGGGGGAAGGGATGTCGGGCAGTGCTGGGCTGTGCGGACTCAATCCAGAGTCTCCCTTGTCCTTGGGCTTCCAGTTGGTTTGGCCAAGGTTTTCCAGCTGGGTTGGCCCATGGGGAGCCCCAACAGAAAACCAAAGGGTGCGGGAGGGTACTGTTAGATTTAATTTCAGAGCTTCCTCTCCATAGGGTTGGCTCCGGCTGGCTGCAGCCAGCAACTGGAGGCCGAGGAGGCCTCACAGGCGCTCTCCTTCCAGACCCTTGCAATCGCTCCCTCTCACCACCTCTCACCCCAGGTCTCCTGGTGGTCAGAGAATCGCCCTCTTATTATCACAGGAGTTTCAGTGACCCATAGTGATTTTCCTGTACCCTGCCCTCTCCTTTGTGAATAACCCTTTGATTCAACTCTCTCCAAATGGCCCCATTTGACAGTTCCCTCTCTAACCTAGTATGGGTTAAAAAAAATAGTAATTCTTCATTGGGAGAGTGAAATCCTGAAAAATTAATGGGTGCCACAATATGAAATCTGAAGGGGAATCAATAAGGCAGGCTGGTAAAATGTTGATGGTTGTCGGGGCTGGTTAGTGGGCACATGGAGGTTTATGGTGCAACCCTCTCTACTTGGATGAATGCTGGGGGCTTCATAACAAAAGACCAGCTCTGCAGTCAGACAACCTCAGGTTCAAATTCCGGCCCCGCCCCTTGTTTGTGGATGACGTTGAGCACGAAGTTAACAAGAACTCTGTGCCTGGTGAGTATGGGGAAGAGCAGAGGAGGGAGAGGGGAGGGGGGAGGGGGTGGTCCTGCAGGGAGGATGGGAGCCACCCCCCCACCCCACCCCCTGTCCCCGGCGCCTGCAGCCACCACCCACTTCTTATACTCCTGGAACACGATGTAGAGGATGTGCAGGGCAATGCTGTTGAGGGCATATGCGTTGACTGTAGGCCTCAGGAAGGACAGGAAGGTGCTGACCATGGTGGTGATGAAGACGAGACAGACGAACTGGGTCCTGGGGGGAGAAGGCTCAGTTGTGGGGGTGGCTGGGGAGGGTCCTTGGGGAGAGGGTTAGATAGGGTCCCATGGAGATCTTGTGGCAGAGGTGGGTGAGAAAAGGGAAGGACCTGCAAGGAGCCCAAATGGGCTCAGAGAAAAGTCTTGAAGCCTCCAGGCGGGCTCAGCAGAGGATCCCAGGCCCAGATGAGTCAGTGAAGGGTGCCAGGGCCCAGTTGAGGGCAGGCAAGAAATTGAGGGAGGACCCAGGTGGGATTAAGGAAGGAAATGCAGGGGTCCCAGAAGCTACCACTTGAGGGGTCTTGGAAGGCTCAGAAGAGTCAAGTAAGGTCAAGAGAAAATTTCAGAGGGGTCACAGTTCAAGAGCGGGGCTTAGGAGGAGCATATAAAATATTTCAGGGAGCCCAGTTGATAGGCTCAGGGGGTAGGTCCCTGGGGCCCAGGTAAGCGCAGGCATGAGGTCCCAGGGCCCCCAGGTGAGCTCAGACAGGGTCTAGAGAAGGCCCCATGCTGTCTGGGGAGGCATTCTAGGAGTTCCAAGTAGTATGCTGAGAGAAGGGGACCCTGGGAGCCCAGTTAAGTCAGGTAGGGTCAGGAGAAAGTCCTGGTGTAGTCAGGGGAGGGATTTCAAGGGCCACAAGGGGGCTCAGGGAGGGGACCCAGGAGCCCAGGGGTGATTGTAACAGGATCACCAGAGGGCCAGCCCCCACCCAACCTGTTTTCCCTCAGGAAGGTGGGAAAGTAGCAGCGGGGCATCCATATGCTGTAGCCACTGGCCAGCAGCCACAGAATAGAGATCTCGTCTAGCAGTTGGCCCAGGAAGCTGAGCGTCATGTGGAAGTACATGGAGAACAGGCCTGGAGCAAGAGACAAAGGCAGGTGGTCAAGGAGGTGTCCCTTCCCATTCCCAGTGCCCCGCTGTCACAGACCCTCACCTACCTATGACCATGAAGAGGACACAGATGCCGTAAGTGTAGCGGGAGCGTTTCTGGGCATAGGGGTGCATCAGGAACATCATGAGAGGCCCAAAGATGAGGAAGGTGACATTGCTGAACTGGAGAGGAGGACATGAGGACGGGTGTCAGACGGGGGAAGCAGAGGAGGGCTGCCCTTCTATCCAAACCCTCAGTCATTAGCCAGTCAGGTCACCTGTCACCTTTCAGGCAGCGCATCAACCCAGAGTTGTCAATCCTTTCAGCTGATCTTTACAGTCAACGGGTCATCAGTAGATCCATAACTCCGTCCATTATCCTACGGGTTCACCCATTCATTCATTTATTTAATGAGCATGGCAAAAACTATCTACTAACATTCTAGCTACATTCTCTCCCTTTTCCTTATACAAATAATATTCCCCAAATTTTAGCTAGCCACACAGCTACTCAGCGAAAGACTGCATTTCCCAGCCTTCCTTGCAATATACCATGCCCTTGTGACATAGTATAGCCAATGGGGTAGGAATACAGACACGTCTATTACTTTCAGGTCAGTTCTTAATAAGGAGCTTAAAGATTTCATTCCACTTCCTGAGGACCAAAGTGCAGCTGAACCTGTATCTTAAGTTATGTGTACCACCTTTCTTCCTTGCTATATAAACCCAAATGATGCTCAAGCATCAGGAAGACATGGCTTTCAGGGAAGCAGAACTTAGTCCCAGGGCATGAATCATTCCCATGGGCATTGGCTGATTGAGGAATAAATGTGTGACATAATTCTAGCCATGAAACATGATGGAAGGTCCGATAAGGGACTTCTGGAAAAATTCTCTTCACTGAGATCAGGCCCAGTGAAAAGGCCTTTGGAAATTATTGTGATGTTTAAGAGGTGGCAGCTATTTTACAACCATGCAGAAACTAGACGGAAAGTGAAGACAGATACTTGAGAACAGTGTTTCTCAAACATTTTCGTCACAAGACCCTCTTCTATTCTTAAATATTTTGAGGACCTCAAAGACCTTTTGTTTAGGTGAGCTACATCTATCAAGATTGACTGTATTACAAATTAAACCCAAGCTTATTTTGAAATACATCATCACACATTCCCTTGGCCATCAGGAAAATGGTGCCATCACACATCATCTGGCCACTGAAAGATTCCATTGTATACTTCTGAGATAAGCAGAGTGAAATAAAGGCAAATAATATCTTCATACTATTATGAAAAAATTTAGACCTCAAGGAATTTCTGAAAGGGCCTCAGGGACCCCGGAGGTCCCTGGACAAAATTTCAAGAACCATGTGTCTAGGGATATCAGAACAGAAAAATGAAAAGAACCAAGAAGCTTGAGGATAAAAGATTGGTCACATATGCATAATGTCACCTGCATTTTCCTACTGTTGACCCAATGGACCCCAGGCCTCAGTAGCCTCTGAGTACAATCAAGGTCATAAGAACACTTGCACCAGAATTTCAATGGCTCAAAGTTCCTAACTCTGACACAGAACTTCAATGTCCTCAAAGTCTCCCCCAGGTAGGTCAAGGTCATGGCCATGGTGAGTTTCACACATGAGCTCAGAAACAAATATTCTTGTGGTCTTCCTGACCTGCCAATTTAAGGTCAGCCAGCTAGCTTGCTCAATTACCCCCTTCCCTCCCCCCCAAAGTTCCTTCTTCCTTCCTTCCTTCCTTCCTTCCTTCCTTCCTTCCTTCCTTCCTTCCTTCCTTCCTTTAATATGAGGAGCTCATTAACCAGAGGAAATACAGACACAAGAAAAACCAGAAGCCAGAGTAGCTCTGACCCTTAAATGAACAATCTTTTCAGGGGACAACTTGGGCATGAATGGAAACAACTATATTCAGTCCTTATGCCTAAGCCCAAGATTCAAATTCAATCAGTCAATAAATCAATCATATCCATGACTCCCGCAAGTAAAATCCAAGCTCTTAAAACTTGGCTGATAGGCTCCCTCCATCACACTCACCTCTCTCCACCTTTAACTTTAAATCCCAGCAGAAGCAATAACTCAGTCCCTCCAGATGAGCCATACTTACTCTTACCTCTTACTTCCAGGGGTTTGCCCGTGCTGTTCCCACTGCCTGGAACACTTGGCTCTCCACTCACCCTCCTTGCCAGGCCAACTACCACTTCATCTGTCACCTGGGTTTCACTTTCTTCTAAAGATTTCCCAATCCCCCAAGGCAGGGTGAGATGGCCTTGCTTTGAGCCCCGTGCTGCCCCACTTCCTCACACTTGTCCGGCCGCTGTGGAACTGCCTGGCTCTTCTGCTAAACCTGGCTTTGAGTACATGGGCTGTGTCTTCGCCATTTTCCATCGTAACCTCAGGGACCAGAATGTAGTAGGTACTCAATAAATATTTCCTGTTGACTGGATCTCAAAACAGAGTCAGGTGGATCTCACATCGCATGTGTAAAAACACCTGACAGAGGGTCTTACATCTAGAAAGTTCTGGACAGGAGGCACCATTACTCACTTTCTCATCTTTTGACCACACACCTGTGCAGAGATTGCTTTTAATCCTTGCACGCGTGCACACGCACACACACACACACACACACACACACCAGACTCCAGCATTCTAGTTCTTGTTTGGTAGTGAGAAAATCAAATCTCAGAGAGGTGGAGTGACTTCTCTGGGGTTGCACAGCTCTGGAAGATCCTGAAGATTGATTTGTCCCCTGCCTTAGTAGACAGGAAGACTAGACAGGTGGCAGTGATGAAGAGGGGGCTTTCTTGCGTCAATGAATAGCAAGGGCTGCTGCTCCTGCTGCTGTTGTTGGGGAGATAATAATAACAGTCTTATCGATGGTGTAGCTGCTCCAAGCTCAGAGGCCAGCAGAACTGAGCCAGGAGTGCGGAATGAGGGCAGAGCACCAGGCGGAGCCTATGACTAATGGGTGACAACTGGCTCCAGAGTCTCTGATAGCATCAGAGAAGATGCCAGGGTCTCCTCCCTGTCCTCTGGGGCTGGGCCCCCAGGTTTCCCAACTGTTGGCCCCACCCAGACTCAGTGAGACAGGAAAGGAACCATCCGGAATCATGTCCAGAGCCAGCCCAGCCCTCAGCTCTGGACACACCTGGGCTGGACTCCCTGAGCCCCAGCCTCATCAGAGGCCTCATTCATTCATTCATTCATTCATTCATTCACTCACTCAGTCACTCAACAACCATTCCTCCAGTAACTACTCTGTGCTCAAGGACCTTAGCAGTGCCTGAAAACAAAGCCCCTGCCTTCATGATGTGTCTCCAGTCAGGGTTTGAGGGCATTCTGTGCCCCGATTTCCTCCTCTACCTCTGAGCACCACGGTGAGAATTAAAGAACATAGTGGTCCAGGGCTGGGAGTTTGTCTGTTTTGTTTCCTGCTATGAACATCTCGGTGTCTAGAACAGTGCCTGGCATGCAGTAGGTGCTCAGTAAATTTTTGTAAACAATAATGCATGCCAAGATACATGTGAACAGTGCATGCAGTGCCTGGCACGGGAGCTGTAACGCTGTGTACAACCATTTTGTTGTTATTCGAGTGTGTTTGCTTCTTTATCACTAGTTCCCAGCAGGGTGTCTGGTAAATAGATGTGACTGGATTCCTTAGGACTAGAAGAAGGAAAGGAAAGATCAAGAGAGGGAGGGAGGAGGAGGGAGGAGGGGAAGGAAGAGAATGAGGGAGGGAGAGAGTGACCTGAATTGACTCCCTGCTTCAGCCTCGGGAAGAGGCAGAGGGGGGTCCCCTTTCTCATTTACCTTATCACCCTGGGCTGAACCCACAGCCCCCACGACCACCCTGCCCCACCCCAACCCCACTACCAACTTCTCTGAAGATCCACTGTTTCCCTGGAGTCCATTGATTTATTCTCTCCTCCTTTGTGGTCTGTGCCCTCCCCACTGGACTGTGACTTCTGTGAGTAACAAGAAATACCCGTTTTATCTTCAGCTGTGTCCCCAACACCTATCATGCCGGGCACCAAATAGACACTCAAGAAGTTTGTTGAATCAGTCAAATCAATAAGCATGGCCAGGAGCGCTTTGCTTGTTCCCGCACTGCCAAAGCTCAAACTCCCGACACTCCTGCCTGGCTCTGTCACCTGTCCAGGACCTCCGTGTGCATCCATTTAACAGGTGAGCACAAATGCTGGGGCCGGGCTGAGCAATAGCACCAGCTTGCCACCTTGATCCCTCCCTGCACAGGACTCCCTTGCCTGAGTTAGATGCACACAATGAGTTGTTAATGACTCAGTGGTTAAGTGAGAGAGACTCTGGGGCCGGGTGGCCTGGGCTTCACACTGGAACTTCCAGCATTTGCTACTTTTGTGCCGTGGCAATTACATGCTGTGCAACCCTGGGAAGGGAACATAACCTCTCTGAGCCTTTATTTACCCATCTACAAAATGGGAGAATAAGAGTACCTACTTCATAGAATTGTTATGGAGATTAAATCAAGTTAATTAACATCGACTATAATTAACACGCTGACACCTTTTCCTCTGTGCTATATTTACTTGAAATAATACTAGCTCCAGTTTATTTAATGCTCAGGATGTGTGAAGAGCTGTGAGGTTTTTAAATATCAGTATCTGTTTTTAAACTGAGATTTAATTCACATACTGTCAAATTCATTCTTTTAAAGTGTACACGTCAGTGGGTCTTGGTCTATTCACAAGGCTCTGTAACTGTCATCACTGTCTGACTTCAGAGCACTCTATGCCTGTCCCCATGAGCAGCCCCTCCCCATCCTCCTCCCCCCGCCCCGCTATACCCACTGATCCACTTCCTGATGGAATCACACATGGTGTGACCTTTTGCGTCTGGCTCCTCTCCCTGAGCACCGTGTGTTCAGGAGCCATCGTGTGTCAGAGCTTCACTCCTTTTGATGGCTGAGTACTGTTCCATGGTGTGGTGGACAGGCCACATTTGTTTGTCCATCATTAGCCAATGGACAGTTGGCTTGCCTAGCGCCAGCTTCATCCTCTCCGTGGCTCTATGAATTAAGTACAGTCAGCACCCCACAGTTGCCCCCTCTTTGAATGTGTGCTCAGGAAACATTTGCTGAGTAAATGAATGAATGAGATTTCCTTCCCTAGCACATACCACCATTCCGTACCCTTGACTTCTGTCGATTGTCTGTGTCCCTCATCCCCCAGGACACCAGTCCCCCAAAGGCAGGCATTATCATCTGCTTTGATCACCACTGTGTCCCCAGAGCCTGAAACAGTGCCCAGCTCAGTGAATTCTTATTGTATAAGGAGTAAAATGAGGGGTTGTTGTCCCCTCGAATCATAGTCCCTCCCCCCAGGAGGCCAGAAGGGCAGGGATCCCAAATGCCTGTTTTTCAGGAGAAGAAAGGCCCAGAGGGACCAATCAAGTTCAGCCCAGCATGTGTCCAGGGTTGTGTCCTGAGCACGATCACCACCTCCATGTGTGTAATGACTCAGTTAATGACGTGTGTGCTCCCTGAGGTCAGGAACCATGCCGTCTGGATTTTCTGCGGGGACTGGCAGACCGGAGGTGCCTGAAATTAATTGCTTTTGCTGTGAATGTTGACGAGGAAAAAGGCAGAGAGGGAGGTGTGGTTTGGAGCTCATGGGACCTGCCAGTCACAACTAGGGGCTCAGAGAGGGGGCAGATCTGCTGACCCAGCATTCAGGGAAGATGGGGACTGGAATCATCACATGGCAGCGGCCAGCTGCAGGGAAGGTTCCATTGGAAGAGGAGGTGGGAAGGCTGTTAGAGGGGCAAGCATTGCAACCTACAACCCCTTACACACTTTCCCTCTTTGGTCCCCCCACTCTTACCTTCCCCCGCCCCACAGTCCTACTCACCCCCACCTCCCTGCCTTTGCCTATGTACTTCCCACACCAGCCATGCCATCCCTTTGTTCTATATCCAAGCATCTGAGAGGCAGTTTTCTGGAAAGGAGGAGATTTTTTTAATCCTCACCCAAGGATATGTTTATTGATTTTAGAGAGAAAGGAAGGGAAAGAGAGAGAAACATTGATGTGAGAGAGAAACATCGATCGGTTGCCTCCCGTACGACGCGCCCTGACTAGGAATCGAACCTGAAACATTTTGGTGCATTCAATAACGCGCCAACCGAGTCCCGTGGCCAGGGGTAGACAAGATGAGGTTTGGAGCTTCTGAAGCTTTGGCAGGATCCCAGGGGACAATGTAGCATAGCTGCCTCTGGGAGCTGGGGGGCCTTGAAACTTCTTCCCACATCACTTGAAACTGTCTTAAGATGTCAGCAACCCAGAAGAACACCACACCTGGAGGCCACCGAGCCAAAGGAAGCAGGTGCAAACTGGAGCGGCCTACACCTTGACGCCTCCCCTGGCCCCACCTGATTCAGTCCCTCCCATACCCCTGACCTCTGTTCCTATCAGATACACTTCTTTTGGCTCTCCTGGCTGCCTGCGAAATCAATCAGATGTCTCCGCTGCCCCCACATCTTTGACTTTCCCATGCTCAAAAGCTACCCATGGCTCCCCAGTGCCCTCACAATAGAACACACGCTCCTCTGCCCGGCGTTCCTGATTTGACCCTGGAAACCCTGCCAACCCTTTCCCTCACCTTGACGCATTGCGGCTCCCTCCCCATTCAGCAAGTGGAGACCTCATACCCCACCCCCATGGCTCCTCACCATCCGGATTCTGGCTCCCGTTCCTCCCTTTACCACAACCCGTGGGGCTGCGGGACACATTTCTAGTTCTGAAGCCCCCTGCACATCCTGGGATGCCGAGCCACTCTAGGACCGCAGGATCGCCCAGCGCAGGTTGTTCACAACATTTCTGTTCAATGAATACAAGCAGATTTCACACACTGCAACCCAGCATTCAAAGCGTTCATCTTCATCTCTGCCCATAGACTAGCCACAGAAACACACTCTTCCCTTCCCCAAACTGGCCAGCTCCTTTTCTCTTCCAGGACTAGTCTATCCTTTCTCTCTTCTGCTCTCTTTTTCCAGGCTCCCACCCCACTTGGAGAGCTCCTATTCATCCTTCAAACCCCAACTCTTAGGTTCCCTCCTCTTTGAAGCCTCCCATCACCTGAACTGAGTCCTCTAGTGCTTCCTTTTCCCATGCCCTGGCCACATGGGGCTGGACTCTCCCCCACCTCAGGCTCAGAGCTCCTTACAAACAGAGCAATAACAAAGCAAAATATTCTTTAGGGATCAGCATTTTCCAATTATGAATTGTGACTCCTAAGTGGATCATAATGAAGTCCATATGAAATTTTTTTTTTTTTAATTTCTGCTATGGCCCTGACTAGTGCGGCTCAGTGGATTGGACGTCGTCCTGCAAGCCGAAAGGTCGCCAGTTCAATTCTGGGTCAGGGCACGTGCCTGGGTTGCGGGCCAGGCCCCCAGTGGGGGGCGCTCAAGAGGCATCCACACATTGATGTTTCTCTCCCTCTCTTTCTCTCTGCCTCCCCCTCTCTCTACAAATAAATAAATACAATCTTTTAAAAATATTTCTGCTATGTATTTTGTCTTTAATTTACATACCTAGCTCGAAAACATTTTTATGTAAATAGCCGCATAATATTTCAACAGAATGTATCCAGCCCTACACAAAGTGGTAGAAGTATTATGGCTTCTTTTTTATTTATCCACTTACTTATTGCAATGGCAATGACTCAGAGATGACTTTGTATATAATCTCGCCATCTATTGAGATTACCTCTTTGGTTAAAGTTCCTAGAGGTATGATTCGGCATCAAGGGGGTGGGGTTATTTGTAAATTCATGTCTCAACACAAATTGTCAGTTTCCCACAGGAAGCTGCAAAATATGAGTGTGCCCACATTCACTATGAAATAAACTCGTTTTTGAGAGGCCAAAACCGAGAAACATCTGTTTTCACTCTGACTGATGTGACTCAGTGGATTGGGCGTTGTCCTGCAAACCAAAAGGTCGCCAGTTCAATTCCCAAGCAAGGCACATGCTTTGGATACATGTCAGGTCCCGGTTGGGGGCATGTGAGAAGCAACCTATTGATGTTTCTCTCACACCAATGTCGCTCTCCCTCCCTTTCTCCCTCCCTTCCCCTCTCCCTAAAAATAAATAAATAAATAAATAAATAAATAAATAAAGTCTTTTTAAAAAGTCTTGTTTTCTGTTTGACTGTATGTGTGTATGTACACACACACACACGTAACTGTATCAGAGGTTGGTGAACTACAGCCCACTGTCTTGTTTTGTGTGGTCAATGAGCTAAGAATAATGTTGACATTTTTAAAAGGTAAAAAAATTAAAAGAAGAAAACAGTACTGCAGAGCATGTGAAAGCCGCATGAAATTCACATTTCAGCATCCACAGATGAACTTCCGTTGGCACCTGGCCGCACTCACTTGTTGACATTAGGCCTGTGGCAGCTTCCCAGCTACAGTAGCAGAGCCGAGTCGTTTCTACAGAGATGGTACGGCCCTCAAAGCCAAAAACATCAACTATCCTGCCTTTACAACCAAAGTTTCCCATGCCCTGGACTATATGATTTGTTAGCTATGATGATGGGTTTGAGTGTTTGGGGGGAACCCTTTATGATATAACTCAGTTCCTTTTACCCTGACATGTTTGCCAGAGCATTTTTTATAGAAGTAAGAATACCCAAGTGCGTTCCCACCAGGGAAAGGTAAGTTTTGTTTTGTGAAACATTTGTTTTTGTTTGATAAGTATCTGGAAATGCAGGCACTGGGTGATGATGTGTAGAAATCTCGCATGTGCTGTGAGCAGAAAGCCTGAGACCTGCAGCCTCGGAGAGTATCTGCGGGTCGGTCCATGTACTACATTTAGAAACTGGCTGGAGAAGGATGGAATGAGGAGAATTTTACATGAGACCGTGGCTAGACCCAAGTGCAGCCCACACCTGAGCCAGCCCTCTCTCAGTGCCTTCTGTGAGGTGGGCTAAACAGAGAACATTCCGGACCGCAGGGACTGCCAGGGAATGCAGAGAGGAGGGCTCAAGAACGCCCAGTCCTTCTCTGCCTCCAGGGACCAGCATGTCCAGCCCACTCCCACTGAGGGCATTGAGCGCCAGAAAGGGTCAGCATCTCTCGCCAGGAGGAACAAGAATGGAGAAGACCACGGGTTACCCTTGAATCTCCAAATCCTGCCTCCTAGTTCTGGGAAGCAGTGAGGTCAAAGCTAACAGAGTCGGAGAGACTGACCCTCCTGGGACCCAGCTTCCCCTCCTCAGCCAAAACATTCCCCTGGGCCCGCCACGCTCTGATCCCAGCTCTAAGTGCCCGGGTGATCCCGGGCATACCCTCAACCTCCCTGAAGGCCCATTTTCTCACCTGGAAAGTGGGATTAACTCAATATATGATATATGATGCTGAACTCCCAAGTCATTGTGAAGATTCAATAAGATTTCTCATGGTAAATGTTTAGTACAATGCCTGGCACACAGGAAGCACTCAGTAAAGTCCACTGCACTGCCCACCACCATTCATTGGTCACCTGCCGTGTGACAGGCACAGAGTGACGTACACAGCCTGCGTTACCCACCATCCCAGGAGCTCCAGGAAGGCGAGCATCCTGTCTTGTTCACCATGGCGTCCCCAGCTCCCCTCACCAGGACAGCACAGCCACACGTATCTTTGTCTGTTCATGTCTTTCAGGCTTTGCCATTGCCATGTAGACGTCCAAGATTTGGGGGCCCTTCCAGAGTGGGGCTAGGGGAAGGATGAATGACTATCCTGGTATTCCCAGAACTGAGAGGTATCCTAGAACATGAAACTTACAATGCTGAAACCAGGACAGTCCCCAGCAAACTGGAATGAGTTGGTCACCCTGGGCTGGGGATATAGCTGAGGACAAGGCAGCCATAGTCACCTCTTCCAGGAAGCCCTCCCTGATCTACCTCCCCCTGCACTGCTGGTTGTGTGTTCACCATTAGAGCACCATCACCCTGGGTAGTGAATGCCTGGAGTCACTCTTTTTGGTCCTTACTGCCTTTCCAAAACCTATCACATAGCCCGATGTCAAATAAATAACAATAAATGACAATTAATGAGTGAAAGCCATTGCTCCTGGCCTGACACACGAGCAAACAGAGAGCCCAGGCTCAGAGAGGCGAACTGCTCAAACAGGATTCCACAGCGAGGACGTGGAGGAGCCAGGCTTTGAACCTGAGACTCTACCATGCCACCCTGCTTCCCACCCCGTGCTCCCGACCAACTGGCCCTCACCGTGTTGTAGAACTCAGCCACCAGCTCCGAATGCTGGAAGTTACTCTCACACCAGTCCACCTCGGAGCTCTGGTAGGCGAAGATGCTGGGCATGGTGATGCAGCGCCTGCTGCCCTCTGGCTGCCTCTGGCAGAGAGAAGCCTGCGAGCCTAATAGGGCTGGGCTCAGGTGAGGCGGGGAGAGGACAACTTGGTGCTCCACGGCACGCTGGGAGGAAAAACCTGCTGAGCGGCTCTCCAGTTGCACCATGGCTGCCTGGCAATGCGGTGGCAACTGCCCTGGGCATAAGCAGAGGGGCTGGCACCATTCAGGCAGGGAGGGGGTGGGTGGGATGGGAGGCCCCCTCCTCGCCCACCAGGAATGAGAGTCAGTGGGACTGTGTTAGAACAGTCATCTAAATAATAATAATGATCATCCCACTGAGATAGGTGCCCTTGTTACCCCACTGTACAGATGAGCAAACTGAGGCAGAGAGCAGAGCCACTTGTCGCGAGCATGCAAGTGGCAATGCCGAGATGTGAAGACAGGCCAGCCGAGCCCGGATGCCAGGCTGCTAACTATTAGGTTTTACTGCCCGGCACCACCAGGGCTCCATGGTGTTGTTCCCCACATCAGGGGCAAAGTGCTGCACGCCCACCCCGGGGAGCTCAGCTCCCTTGTGGTAGGTAACCTTGCCCAGTCCGTTCTCCTTGGGGAGCCTGTTTCCTGTCTGTGCTGTCAGAGGTTGAACTGGATTTAAGCCGTTTTTCTTGGGCAGTCAAGACCTCATATGCCTACAGTGTCACAAATTCCACCAGTGGCCACCTTCAAAGCCCCCATGAAGGGAAGAGTCTACGGAGTCCCAGGTCTCAGGTCCCTGGTCCTGGCTTCTGAGCGTTGTGGAAAGCTGTGATTTTAGAGTCAGGCAAAAACCAGAGTTGGAATTCTGAGTTCCTCCTCTTCCTAAGCTGTGTGACCTTGAGTAAGTAAATTCACCTCTCTGGGCCTCAGTTTGTTCATCTGTATTATGGAAAGGATGGTGATATGCCCAACTATTACAAAAGCACATAGAGCTAAAAAGGGTTAAGGGCTCAGCTCACTGTCTGGCTCAGAGTGGGCCCCACAATAAGTGGTAACGAGTTTTCTTACCGCAGCTGGCTTTAAACTTTAAGGCAACCTTATAGAATGAAAATAATAGTGACACACTGTTACTGACTTGCCAGCACCAGGCTCTTTTCTAGGTGTTCAGTATTCAGTATTATCTCATTTCATGTTCTCATTGAATTCTAAGAGAGAAGAACTAGTTACCTCCAGGTCACTAGGAGGAAACTGAAGTCCAGAGAGGTTAAGCAAGTTAGTCAAAGTCACACAGCTAGAAAGTGAGAGGGCCAGGCCACTTTACCTCTCTGGGCTTCAGTTTCCTCACCTGTAAAATAGGAATAATCATAGTACCTTCTTCTTGGGACTGTTGTGAAGCTCTAATGAGCTGATACAGTGTTTCCTGAGGAAGACAATTTTTGGACCTGCATTCAAAGTCACTGACCTTTGTGACCAGTAATCCACTCCCTTTCCAATTCTCAGTAGTTCGAGGAGAGGGGCTCAGTTGGTGCTAATACATGTTTATGCCTCTTAACGCTTAACCCCAGTGCTTGACACGAAGCCCTTCAGTAGGCAGCAGTGCCCGGCTGGAAGGTTGTGACATCGTCTACATGGCACTTGTTTTTTAAATAAGCCTGTCTTATGGCTGGCCATGTCCACTTGCCATGCATGGCAGGGATACAGAGTTTCTTTTTAAAAATAAACTGATTTAAGCTTTATAATTCTGGAGGTGGTTACATAAACCTATACATGATTGTGTAGAGATGCACATGAGTGAATGTAAGAGCTATTGAAATCTGAATAAGGTCTGTAGATCATATCACTTTCCAAATTTCCTGATTTGGAAATCATATAGTTACATAAGACATCCCATTAAAGAAAACTAAGTAAAAGGATACACAGACCTTTCTATACAATTTTCGCAGCTTCTTGTGAGTGTGTAGTTATTCCAAAATAAATACTTTCTTGAAGTAATTGATTTACATTTTTAATTGGCAGATAAATATATCGACAAAATGTGGTACATCCAAATATTGGAATATTACTCGGCCTTCAAAAGGAAAAAAATCCAGCCTGCTACAACATGGGTAAACCTTGAGAACATTACGCTCAGTGAGAGAAGCCAGTCACAGAAAGAGAAACACTGTGATTTCATTTCTGTGAGGAACCTAGGGTCATCAGATCCATAGGGACAGAAGGTGGATGGTGGGTGCCAGGAGCTGGGGAGCTGGTGCTCGATTTCCGTTTGGGAAAGTGAGAAGGCTCGGCGGGTGGATGGGGACGGCTGCCCAACGATGTGAATGTGCCTCAAGTCACTGAACTGTGAACTTAAATGTTGTTAAGGCGATACATTTCATATTATGTATATTTTACAATTTTTAGAAGCAGTTGATTTAGGTTTCTTGGTTTGTTTTTTTTAATTGATGCTTTGGTTTTTGTTTTTTTTTTCAGATTTTATTTATTTATTTTTAGAGAGAGGAGAAGGGAAGGAGAAAGAGAGGGAGAGAAACACCAATGTGCGGTTGCTTCTCACGTGGCCCCCACTGGGGACCTGGCCCGCAACCCAGGCATGTGCCCTGACTGGGAATCGAACCGGTGACCCCCTGATTCACAGCCCACGCTGAATCCACTGAGCTACACCAGCCAGGGCTGATTTAGGTTTTGAAGGGAGTTCTACTTCACAAAATATCTGTGAACACCAAAAATGTAGGAGCTGTTGAGGTTCTGTGTGCTGCAGCCTCAGCCCAGATCGGTGCTGAGTGAAAATGTTGCGGTTACTGCTCCCTACAAAGTGTCAAATGCACCCACATTCAGACTCTGCCTGGCACCAGAGGGCCACCTTCCAGGTCCTCTGAGAGATGAGAAGACGCCAGGTTCGGAAATGAAAGAAGGTTCCCGGAACCTGAATTCAAAGCTCGACCTGACTGCATTCCCCCAGAGCAACAACAACCCCGCCATCTGACCCCCAATTTCTCTGTCTAGGAGGGCCCAGAGAGCATACATACAGCCTACATCCACCCCCACCCCCGCCCCTCCCAGCCTGACGCCTTTCCCATAGAGTGGCTATGAGGAGGTGGTCCCGATGACCTCCGAGGTTCTTCCCTGCTCAGATCTAGGGCAGGGCACAACTGCCAGCATCTGGCTCTTCTGGACCTCTGGAGAGAATTAAGCACAGGAAGCAAGGTAGTGCCAGGTGCCCACGCCCAGCCCAGCCGGGAGAGTTTGGGAAATCACCCTGCACAGAGCTGACTAGGAAAATAGGACAGCCAAACAGGTAGGTGTGTGGGTGCTGAGGCCAGGGGAAGAAAGGAAGCTAAAGAGCAGGTGCAAAGAGCCAGGGCCTGGGAGGAGGGGTGTGTGAGTTTCCACAATGGCTGCAACAGTGGCTTTACATCAACACACATTTATTACCCGACAGTTATAGGCATCAGGGTCCAAAATGAGTTTCATGGGGGCTAAAATCAAGGGGTCAGCAGGGCTGGTTCCTGCTGGA
The DNA here is from genome assembly GCA_007922815.1 of Macrotus californicus. Taxonomy (NCBI): domain Eukaryota; kingdom Metazoa; phylum Chordata; class Mammalia; order Chiroptera; family Phyllostomidae; genus Macrotus; species Macrotus californicus. The sequence goes on from VMDR010000812.1 coordinate 45,712, forward strand.
GGCTCCAGGGGAGAATCCGTTCCTTGCCTTTTCTAGCTTCTAGAGGTTGCCTGCATTCCTTGGCTCATGTCCCTTGTGATTTCAACATCACACCTCCTTTTCCCTGGTGTTATCCTCTTCTAAAGACCCTCGTTGGACCCACCCAGACAATCCTGGATAACCTCTTCCTCTCAGGATCCTTAATTCAATCACACATGTAAAATCTCTTTTGCCACAGAAGGTAACACCTTCCCAAGCTTCAAGAATGAGGACATGAACATTTGGGGGGAACCATGAATCTGCTTAGCACAGGGGGAAGGAGATAGGCCTGGGGAGAGTGGGGCTGGGGGCTGAGGATGGAGATGAAATAAATTTGGGTTGAGATGGACATGAAGATGCAATTGGGGATAAGGTTGAGGATAAGGATGGAGTTAAACCTGGAGACAGAGTTGGAGTGTGTGTTGTGGGAATGGAGAGAAAGATGAGGTTGGGATGGAGCAGGGGTTTGGGAAGGGACTTTGAAGGGGCTTCATAGGCTATGAAGGACATGATTGGGCAATTGATGAAATTGGAACATAAACTGTATATTAGATATAGTGTTCTACCCGTGTACGATTTTTTGTATTTGATAAATAGTGATTATGTAAGAAAGTATTCTAATTCTTAGGAGACACATGCTTAAATATTTAGGATGAAGGGACTGACATCTGCAACTTGCTTTGAAACAGTTCTCCACACAGCCCTGGTCAGGAAGCTCAGTTGGTTAGAGCATCATCCTGATATGCCAAGGTTGTGGGTTCAATCCCCAGTTGGAGCATGAATGCATAAATAAGTGGAACAACAAATTGATGTTTCTCTTTCTCTCTTCCTCTCTCTCCCTCTGCAAATCAATAAATTTAAAAAAGAAAAGAAATAGTTCTACAAAAACGGAGGGAGAGACGGAGGGAGGGAGAGGAAGAATGGCAAAATGCTAGTGACTGGGAATTTGGGTAAAAGATACATAGAATTTTGTTGTACTCTTCTTGCAATTTTTCTGTTGCAATTGAAATATTTCAAAATAAAAAGTTAAAAAACTGTTGACTAGTAAAAACTGTTGGCAAGGATGAGGAGCAAGGAAACGTCCATCCCTGACTGGTGGAAATGGGAAATGGTCAAGGGAGAGGGTTTTGGAAAACAATTTGAACTATCTAGTGTATTATTGGATAGAGTAGGTCAATTGCTAGAATAGGGAAATACAGCATGTCTCAGCATCTTAAAATTCTATTTCTCACATAAACAAAGTACTTCTGCCCTGGGAGGCTGTTTGTCAAGTGGTCCAGGTTCCTTCCATCTTGTGATGCCTCCATTCTGAACATGTGACCTCCACCCACAAATTGTGGCTTCTACCCCCAGCATGAAACTTTCAGAGTGGCTCTTCTAGGAAAGGAGAGGTATGGCATACTGGATCCTTGACTACCTCAGTCCAGAAGGATGCGCCTTACTTTGGCACACTTTCCAGAGGTCAAAATGAGTCACATGACCCCCAGCTAGATGCCAGGGTAACTGGGAAGTGTAGTCTCTGGCTGAGTGGCTGCTCCTCAGTTGTACCCTACAGAAAGAGAGCCAGAATTTTTGTGACGAAGTGGTTGCCTCTTCCACATTCAATTAAGTTGCAAGTTGACCACACCCTGCACTGGGGACTTCCCTCCCAGATTCACAGCCACTCTCAGAGGTGGCTCCCAGGATTCATGTACAAAGATTATTCAGAGCAGCCGTGCTAGTCACAGGAAAACCCTGGGATTACCTAGACTATTCCTGATTTGTAGATTTGATGAAGCAATGGCAGGGCATTCATTCAATGGAATGCACATGAATAAATGAATACAGGGACATGTATTAATGTGAATGACTCTTAACAAGACAATGCTGGACAAAAAATAAAATGAAATGTGTCACGAAACAGTACATGGCTATAGAATGATAAAAATAAAACAGGCTACATGTAACAAATAGCACTTGGGGCAGGGCTGCTACTCAGCAGTCACACACCTGCATGAGTAAATCAGTCATTAAAATATGGCTACACTGGTTGGTAACTAGCTGCTGCTTCACGCCTCCCACACCCCAGTGTGATTCCTGCCCACCCTGGCCTTGTCCCTGTGATGCCACGGACTTCATGGCTCAGCAGCTAAAGGGTCAAGATCTGGTAAATATTTTTATATTGCTTGAGGTTTAGGGAGACATGCGTATGTGAAAAAGTGCTTTAAAAAAGGGAAGGGAGGGGAGGGGAGGGGAGGGGAGGGGGGGAGGGGAGGAGAGGTGGACTCAGAAGAGTGCTCAACTAGGTGGGAGGGCCAGGGGAGAGAACGTGCTTAGAGTCACACAGGGGTTTCCACTGGGGTCAGTGTGCTTCCTTCCTGTTTGCCTCTCAATACACCAGCAGAGCAGAGGGAAGACGTCATCAAATCCCTAAGGAGCCATCTTCAAAGATGTGGGAACTGCTTCTGCTTCAGCCCCAAATGGTCTCAGAGTTTCAAGAAATTCATTGCAATTGCCTTCTAATGTGACTTAACTCCATTACTCACTTGGAGAAGCATTACCAAACAAAATGCAGGATACCCAGTTAGATCTGAATTTCAGGTAAGATAATGAATAGTTTTCAGGATAAGTGTGTCCTAAATATTGCACAGGATCGACTTACTATACGTATTTTGCTCGTGTGTCTGAAATTCAGGTGAAACTCCTGTATTTTTATTTGCTCAATCTGGCAATCCTAATTTGGAAGTATCTCCTTACCAGAATGCCTGCGCCATTCCTATCTCCAGTAAGAGAGTTCCATAATATGGTTCCTTTGCCTCCTCCTCTGAAACCCAGGGACTCCCAGGGGTTATTCTGAGGTCAGTCTTTTGTTGCCCTCCTTCTGCTATCCATCCGTAGGTGACAGTTTAGGAGACATATTGCCTGCTGGGATTTCTGCCAGATTTTGAAGTTGAAAGGATTTAGGCTTATAAATCTAACCCCGAAGCCCAACGTTTGTCTTCAGTGTCACAGCTGAGACCACTGTAGTCACAAGGGGGAGACTCTGCCTGTACCTTCTCAGTCCCCCTTTCAAAATGAGTTATGGATTGAATTGTGTCCCCCCAAAGAAAGATGTTGGAGTCCTAACTCTCAGGACATTGGAATGTAACCTTATCTGGAAATAGAGCCTTTGCTTTAGTTGCATCCCACGCATTTTGATGTGTCTTCATTTTCATTCATCTCAAAGTATCTTCTAATTTCCCTCATGTGACCACTGGGTCTTGCCACCTGGAAGTCACTAAGGACCTTGACAGATGTCTCAGTGGAGTTTTGGGGGGAAAGTCTGACTCGAGTGTGTTGAAGAGACAATGAAAATGGAAGGAGTGGAAACCAAGAGGAGATACAACTCTTAAAAGAATTTTTATGTAAAAGAAAATAAAGAGATGGATGATAGCTGAAGGATGGTGTGAGATCACATGTTTAACTTAAAAAAAAATGAAGAAGAAGGAAAAAAATTGCCCTGGCCAGGTAGCTCAGTTGGTTAGAGCTTCATCCCTATGTACCAAGGTTGCAAGTTCAATCCCTGGTCAGGGCACATACAAGAGTCAGCCAGTGAATGCATAAGTGGGTGGAGCAGCAAGTCTATGTCTCTCTCTCTCTAAAAAAATAATTTAGAAATTTCTTAAGATAGGAAAAATTGCCCTGTGTTCATAGGCTACTGAGAATAATCAAGAAGAGAGGAAACATCTGACGCTGTAAGAGAAAGCGGAGACTTAACAGAGTGATGACCTTGAGCGGAATGGAATCCAGGAAGGGGGACAGTTGACCTTGGCTGGGAGCAGGACAGCTCTGTCATGACAACAAGAAGGAAGGCAATGTTGGCAGCTCAGATACAGGGAAACGGGGAAATGTGGTGGGATGCTGTGGCCATTCTAGTCTGTGGCTGTGTTAGCCCAGAGAATAGCAGGCAAGGCCAGAGCTGAGAATTAGGAGAAGGGGAGGGGCTTGAGGGGAGAAGGAAAAGTGACATGTTATCATATGAGAGTGGATGAATGAGTGGGACCAGAGGGTGTAGTAGGGTTGAAGGGCAGTAGATTAGTGGTAAGGAATCTGAAGGGAAACCAGTTGGCGTGGCTGCGTATCAGGCTGCCCTGGAGCAGATGAGGAGGAGATGGGGAGCGGGCGGGGGGAGGGGGAGGCGGGGGTGAGGGTTCAACTAGGCTGTTTGGCCAAGTAAATGTGACAAAACAAGAAGCAGGCAAGGGATTTAAGAGTGTATGTCACGGCCCTGGCCGGGCATCTCAGGTGATTAGAGTATCATTTCGTAATGGAACAGCAAATCTCTCTCTCTCACTCTCTCTGCAATAAAAAAAAATATATTGTCGAGGAGTTATTGTAATGACAGACCATGGCCCTAAGCTGAGTAAGGGGACGGAGGAAGAGGCAGAGGGATCCATGGGCTACAGGCTCTGGCGGAGTTGTTGGAATAGGAATACCAAGTGGAATGAGCTGGAAAGAAAAGAAATGTGGGTCAGTGAGTAGGGCATTTGAGAGTGTAGAAAAGGATGACATTTTTGGAAGTGACAAGGCCTAAAATAAGAGCACGAGAGCCAGAGGCAAGGACAGCTGGAGAAACTGGGAGCCACGTTTCTGCAAGGCTCATCAAGCTCGGTGGCTCTCGGCCGCGGGCAATTCTGTGGGGTCACTTGGCAATGTCTGGGGACATTTTTGCTTGTCACGACTTGGGGGACGGGAATGATAGAGTGGGTAGAGATCAGAGATGCTGCTCAACATCCTACAGTGTTTAGGGCAGACCCCACAAGCAAGAGTGATCTGGCCTCAAATGTCAGTGATGCTGGGACTAGGACACCCTGGCTTCTGTGGATACTGAAGTCACTGAGAATTGTGCCACAGAAGTTTTCGAGAAAGGAAAAATGAACCAGGAGGCAAAGCAGTGAATGAATGATAAGGCATGACCTGAGGGTTGATTGATGAAGCAGAGAAGGTAACAGAGAGCCTTGTCCGATAACTTGGATGTGAAGCTGCAGAGTTTTAGGGAAGAGTAAGAAGCAAGGACACCTGCCTCACCCCCAGAGACACAAAGGTGTGAGGAGTTAGGAGAAAAAATAGCCACAACCTAAGAGCTTGAGGTCCCCAGACAAGAGCTAGGCCTCTGTTGGGCTGAGCAGGTAAAGAGACGTTTCCGAGATGAAATTGAGAATATAGGAAATTTTGCTCAGGAAGGACCATGACTTCCTGAAGGTACAACTGACGCATTTCAAGATTTGCGGAGGACCATTAAAAAATGGAAAGGCACACCATTAACGGGAAGAAGATATCCACAACACACACAGCTGACAAAGGACGTATTGCCAGAACATATAAAGAACAGATACAAGTCGACAAGAAGAAGACAAACAAAATGGCAAAGGGTTTAGAGAAGACACTTTCCAAACGCATACATAGAGACAGCCTAAAGACACGTGAAAGGTGCTTCAAATTATTAGTCACAGGGGAAATAAACATTAAAACCACAATGAGATGCCACTGCACACCTACTGGAAGAGCTGAGGTTTTAAAACAACATCCTGTCTGTACAAAGTGACATGGAGAATATGAAGTAACTGGACCTTTCCTACATCGATGGCATCTTCCATATGATCCAGCCAAGCAACATTTGGTAGTTACCCAAGAGAAGCAAAAGTGTACGCTCTCGCAAACCCTTGTACACAAACATTCAGAGCTGCTTTATTTATAATAACCCCAAACTGGAAGCAACTCAAATGCCCATCAACTAGTGAGCAAATAAACCCGGATGCATGCATATACTGCAATGTTATGCAGCAACAAGAAGGAACAAATCAAACTATATACACACAACACTGGTGAATCTCAAAAACATGATGCTGAGTGACAGAGGCTGGTCACAACAACTACTTACTTTGTGGTTCCACTTACACAAGATTCTAGGAAAGGGAGACCTAGACAGAAATCGGATAAATGGCTGTTTGGGGATGAGGGTGGGACAGGCGTTGAGTACAAAGGGATCCAAGAGACCTTTTGGAGTGACAAAACGTTCTCTATCTTGACTGGGGTAGTGGTTGCATGGATTTTTCAAACTTCACCAAACTGTACACTTAAAATGGGTGCATTTTGTTGTTTGAATGTTAGACCTCAATAGAGTTGACTTTAAAACAAGCTGGACAGAGAAGGGAGAAGGAGAAGTACAGAGGTGCATAGAGTTATGCGGCTTTGGTGACGAAGCCCTGGGCCCCTTGCGAAACTGGCAGAAGCGGAACAAGGGTCCAGCGGGCTCAGGTGATGGGGCGCGGACAGCACAAGGCAGTCGGCAGAGTGCTGGGGGTCTCACCAGGAGCACGTGCAGAAGTGGGGCTCCTCTCCTCCCACTTGAAACTGTACTTTGCTTTCATTGTATTTATTCAATTTCCATCAATTTCTAACATATGATACCAATTTTCCACGAACGGCAGCCATTTAAAATTTTTGTTTTGAAATAAATGTATTTAAATGTTTAAATGCAGGGATTTGAAGTAAAAGGTTTATGATTGTATATCTAGTATACACACTCGAATGACTGAAGTTTAGAAAACCTCATGGTTTCCCAACACTTCTGAACACTGAATTTTAAAAGGTCTGGTCTACCAGATGGCCTGCATTTTTTCAAGCGTGCGTGTGTGTGTGTGTGGGGGGGGGGTGCATGTACATCTGTGTGTAGGGGGTGGAGTGACAGAGACTTTTGTGAAGCACCCAGTCACTTGTCCAGAAAAGGATTCTCCACTTTTGGCACGTGAGGATGCTGCGGCTGTGAGAGGTTTGGATCCTCACCCAAGGCCCCAGGGACTAAGACGTGGGGTTGAGATTGAACCTAGGACTCTCTCTCCCCTACCCTACGACCCCTTAACTATTCTTAATTATCACTAAATAGTAATGTAATACTTTCCAACTTAAAAGATTGAAACCATCTTTATTCCTAAAAAAAACACAAGCCATGCTCCACGGCCATCAATGGACGAACGGACAAAACGTGACTCACGCACACGTGGGCCATCACTCCGCCGCAGAAAGGGTAGTTAAGGCACTGACACCCGCTACACTGCAGATGACCTTGAACACATGATGCTCAATGAGAGAAGCTGGACACAAAGGTCACATATTATATGATTACACCTAAAGAAATATACCAGCCCTGGCTGGTGTGGCTCACTGGATTGAGCGCCAGCCTGCGAACCAAAGGGTCCCTGGTTCCATTCCTAGTCAGGGCACATGCCTGGGTTGCAGACCAGGTCCCCAGTAGGGGGTGGAGGAGAGGTAACCACACATTGATGTTTCTCTCCCTCTCTTTCTCCCTCCCTTTCCCTCTCTGAGAATAAATAAGTAAAATGTTTTTTAAGAAGAGAAATACCCAGAAAAAGTAAATCCATAGAGACAGAAAGTGGATTTGCGGTTGCCAGGGGCTGGGGTCGGGGTGGGCAGTGATGGCTAACGGAGAAGAGTTTGCTTTTGGGGAGATGAAGATATTTTGGAACTAGATAGCGGTGGTGGTCATACAACACTGGGAATGTACTAAATGCCACTGAATTGTACACTTCAAAATGGTTAACTTTGTTATGGGAATTTCACTTCAATTTTTTTAAAAGATTTTATTTATTTATTTTTAGAAAGTGAGGAGGACAGGGAGAAGGAGAGGGAGAGAAACATCAATGTGTGGTTACCTCTCACACGCCCCCTACTGGGGACCTGGCCCACAACCCAGACATCTGCCCTGACTGGGAATTGAACTGGCAACTCTTTGATTCGCAGGCTGGCACTCAATCCCCTGAGCCACACCAGCCAGGGCTCACTTCAATTTTTCGAAAAGCAAGACATGCTTGTGATGTGACACACACACACACACAAAAGAAGGCACAAATTACCCATCTCTCACAGACTCTTAGCATCCAGGAGTGTACACTCCCAGCCCATATATCTGTTTGCAACAACGAGATTGTGGTGTCATCATTGTCTTATCACCTGCTTGTTTCTCCCCCTGGACATTACATCAGCAAAACCAAAATGGCGGTATCTTGGGGTGTCCAGGGTGTCTTGACTGAGAAGGGGCATGAAGGAACTTTCTAGATCTTAGACGTGGTGGTGGTTACATGGGCGCACACCCACATAAAAAATTCATTGAGCTGCGCAGCTGAGATGTGCACACTTTACTGAGTTAATGCTTCATTCCAATATTTTTTAAGATTACACCAGGGAACCCTTCTAAGTCAATAAAAATGCGCAATGTCACTCTTCTTGCTGAACCCCACATAAACGTCTCTCCCCCTCCCCACTAAGATGGTTCGTCAAAGCATTTCATGCTTCTGAAACTGATGGCTGATCTTAACAGCTTGTGCCCCTGCTTAATCCATTCTCTTCCTTGGACCTACAACTCCCGCCCCCAATTCCTGACTCTTCTCCTGCTTCTCTGACTGGTCCTTCTTAGTCTCCTCTCCTTTCACCCCAACCCATTCCTGGAGGGGGTGGGGGAGGGGAGACCTCACCTGCCCCTGTGTTCCCTGAGAGCCAGAATTACAGAACCACCAGCTTGCTAAAAATCTCTACTTGGATATTCACAGGCTGCTGAAACTCACCAGATCCTAACCCAGTGGTTCTCAACGAGGGACACTGGACAATATCTAGAGACGTTCTTGGCTGACACAATCAGGGATGCTACTGGTATCCAGTGGGTGGAGGCCAGGAATGCCGCTCGGCACCCTACGATGCCCCGGACAGCCCCACAACAGAGAACTATCCAGTCCCAACCGCTAATAGTGCCACGGGCGAGAAGTCCTGCCCTAAACTAACTCATCCTTCCTCCAAACTTACACCCCTATGCCTGTAAAAGAAGCCTCCACGTATCCAATGGTCCAGCCAGAAAACTTTGAACCCCTCTCTCTCACTCCCCATAATCGATTCATTCCTGAGTTAATTAGATAATACTAGGTGCCACAGTGAACAAACTTCAATCATGTCTGATGACTCAAACATGATTGAAGTTTGTTGCTCACTCATCTAAAATCCAAAAGGATTGTTCCTATTTGGTAGGTGGCTACCTTCCCAGGGTCCTCCTGTGGCCCCACTGTCTTTATCAGGCCACTGCACTCAGCTGCAAGGACTGGTGGAAGGAGAAAGAAAGCAGAGAAGTCATACTTGCCTCCTAAACTCCTTAGTCTGGAAGGATCACACATTATTTCCTTGTTAGGTCCATCGGTGAAAACGTATCACATGGCTCCCTAGGTGCAAGGGATGCGGGAAATGTAGTCCCGGGATGGAAGGGTGTGGTGACCCCCCTTCAAGATGACCTCCAGTGATGCTCCCCCTTGGTGTCCACCCCCTTGTGTAGTCCCCTGCCCCACACTGAACTATGCTTAGCTTGTGGAGCCACTAGAACATGGTGAAAGTCACAGTGTGTGGCTTCAAAGCTTGGTCATGTGAGACATTACAGCTTCCACTTTGCTGTCTTGAGTCACTTGCTCTAGGGGGAAGCCAGACACCTTGTTGTGAGGACACTAATTAATGTCCTCACATTAATTAATGAAGAGGCCCACATGGGGAAGAACTGGAGCCTCCTGACAACAGCCAGCCGTCCAGCTTGTCCTGTCTTCCACTTTCCAGCCACGTGAGTGAGCTGTCTTGGAAGTGGATCCTTCGGCTCTAGTTAAGCCTTTAGACAGGACTGCAGCCCTGGCTGACATTTTGACCCCAATTTTATCAAAGACCCCAAGTCAGAGCACCTGGCTAAGCTGCCCCTGGATTCCTAACCCACAGAAGCTATGTGGTAACGTTTATTGTTACCGATAATGTTCAATACTATTGTTTTAGGCCAATAAATTATGGGGTTATGGGTTGCATAGCAACAGATAGTTGCTGCGAAGGAGAAGCATGCCTTTTATTTTTTAAAAGATTTTACTTACTTTCAGAGAGAGAGGAAAGGAGGGAGAAAGAAAGAAACATCCATGTGTGGTTGCCTCTTGTGCATCGCCTACTAGGGACATGGCCTGCAACCCAGGCATGTGCCCTGACTGGGAATCAAACCGGTGAACCTTTGGTCTTCAGGCCACAGGCCAGCGTTCAGTCCACTGAGCCACACCAGCCAGCGCTGAAAGTACAAATTCTGATTCAGTAGATCTGGGTGGAACCTAAGAGTCTGCAGTGCTAACAAGATCCCAGGTGATGTTAATGCTGCTGGCCCATGAAGCAAACTTGGAGTAGGGAGGCATACTGTGCTACTAAGTTTTATAAAGAAAAAATACAGCAGGGAAAAGGGATACAGTGCTGGGAGATGAGGGTGGGTTTGTAGTTTTAAATAGGGGTGTCAGAAGATGAGAAAGAGTATGGACTTAGTGGAGGTAAGAAGGGAGCCATGGAGATATCTGAGTGAAGAGTATTCCAAGCAGAGGGAACAGCCAGTGCAAAGGCCCTAACGCTCATGTGTAACTGATGAGTTAGAGGAGCAGCACGGGGGCCAGTGTGGCCTCAACGGAGTGAGCTGGGGAGAGAATCGGAAGGGGTGGAGTCAGACTGCCGTGGTGCAGGAGGGGACATATTATTAGATTGGGCAGAGAATTGTAGGCTAATATTAGGACTTTAACTTGAGTGTGTCAGGGAGCTGCAGAAGAATTCTAAAACTAATGACATGAACTCAGTTACGTTTTAAAAGGATTGCTCTGGCCACTGCAAGGAGAATAGTTCACAGAGGAGCAGGAGTGGAAGCTGGGACAAAAGGGAGGAGGTGACTGCAATTGCCCAGGCAAGAGATGATGGTGGCTTGAGTCAGGGAGGCAGCATGGACAGGGGGGAAGGGGCCGAGTTCTGGGTAAACTGGGAAGGTTGAGCCAACTGAGTCAGCCAAGAGGTTGCATTTGGGGTGCTATGAAAAGAGAGACATGAAGGATGACTCTACATGTTTTAGTATGAGCAAGTGGGGTGGATGAAGGAGGGATGCACAGGGTAAGGATAAGATCAGTAATTTGTTTCAAACATGTTCATCTTGAGGTGCCTAATTAGACATCCAAGGGGATGTGAGGGAGGGAGGTCTGGAGTTTGGAGAGCTGTCTGTGTGGAAGAGAGAAAACTGGGAGGCAGGTGGGCACACAGGCATTTAACAAACAATAGAAATGATCCCTGAAAGTATAGTCTTCACATAGGTATTTAAAGCCAGCAGACCAGAAGTTATTACCAAGGGCGTGTGGATAAAGGTCAAGGACTGAGCCAGTGCTCTCCAAGGCAGAGGGACCCCTTGCAAAGAAACTCTGATAAGAGGGTGGGGGAGGAAATCTTCCATTACAAGGAAGACATCCGTTAAGAAAGGATTGCATAAGTAAATTATGTGTCTCCTATTTACTGGATGCTCTGCGGCCATAAAAAAGAATGATGGCCTGTTTTGGTCACAGCTTGGTTTCTCCAGAAGCAGACAGTGAGATGGAGTTTGGGGTGCATAATGTTTACTACAGACTGATAGCCATGAAGGGAAGAAGAAATGGGCAAAGGGGACTGTGAAGTTGAACTGTGATTCAGGCTGGACAAAGCCTGGTCAACTGGTGGGGGACTCTGGAATGAATACTATCAGAGTGTCACATCTCAAGTCAGAAGGGCTGGACACTATTCCTCTGCCTCTCTGTCACTGGCTGTGGGCTGCTGGGATCTTGACTGAGGTGGCTCTCTGAACTGAGACCAACACTAAAGGTAGAAGCTGGAGGCTGCTGCTCATTATACTTCCCTCATCTGAGTGGCAAGTTCTTTCCTGAAGAGAGATGTGGAGACAGAAGATAAGGCTCTGTAAAGGCAGGGATTTTTGTCTGTTTTGCCTTATATTTCCTTGTTTGCTTTTAGTCCTGCTGTATCCCAAGTAGTGCACTTAGTAGGTGCTCAGTAAATATGACTTGCATGAACAAATTTTCCAGCCTCCTTTGTAGCAAGATGTGGCCACATGACTAAGTTCTGCCCAATGGGATGTAAGCAGAGGGGCCAGCAGCAGCTTTCCTTCGAGATTGGCTGGTGAGTCCTTTGTCTCTTCTTTCTTCCCTCCTCCATCTAGTGTTTGGAATAAAAATGTGCCAGCTGGAGCTGCATTTTGGATCTTGAAGGATCTTGAAGACAAAGAGGGCTCTATGCTAGGGATGGCTAAGGTGTGAGCTGGAAGAGGGTCCCCAGGGCCCTCCTGGTAGAGAGCCACTTTACCCACCCTCGATGCCCACCTACAGGCTGTTCCTTGAAGAGAAAGGCTTTTCTGCCTTGTCTAAGATGCTGGCACCTTAGGGTTCCCCTCTCTCAGAGTCATACCTTACTAATAAACCCTGGACCAGAATAGGCTCTCGGTGATATTCCACAATAGAGATACTTGATAATTTTTTATTCTGAAATTTAAATGATTTCATCGGTCTCCTTTCACTGCACATTTATTCCAAATTTTTGCTAATGTGAGTGTGGTAGACTGTCTCCAAAGACAGCCCCCACCAATTCTTCCCATCTCTTCACACCAAGAATCTATTTCCCCATCCCTTCCCCTTCAACCTGGGTTTGTGACCTGTGACCTGCGGGCCACGCTTTTAAAAAGACAGGTAGCTGCTTCTTCCTCTCTCTGGGAAGCCAGTCGCTATGTGAGAAGTAAAGACTACCATACTGTGAAGAAGCCCAGCAGCCCAGCTGAGGCTGTAGACATGTGACTGAAGAGTGTTCACTGTTGAAACTCCAGCCCCAGAAAACCCCATGTGAAGAGTAATCACTTCGCTGAGCCCAGTCCAGATTCCCAAATTCTGAGAAACAGTAACTTGTGGCTGGTTTCAACCTTTGAGCACAGGGAGGCTTTGTCACATGGTGATCGCTAACTGAAGCAACAGGTGTATAAGCAGTTTTGCCATAAACAGCTTTGTGGCCCAATCTTGGTGTTCATCTTTGACGATCTCCTACAAATGAGTAACTGGGAGTGCCCTGTGTGAATTTGAAATTTCATGTCAGCTCAGTTTCCAGAGAAGTTGTAGCAATGCCATGAGCCGTTGATGGGAGTGTTCATTTACGCACAGTCTCTTCAGTCCTTGGTGTTTCCATTTCTTTTTTTAATTTTCAATTTCTATCAATTCAATAGGCCTGTTTTACGTTCACCTCAGGAAAGGTAACTGATCAGAGCTCCTTTCTCGTCATGGAGTGCTGACCTAAAACTGGTAGGATGAGCTGTGGTGGCCAAGATCCAGGATATTCATCCATTCATCCATTCATCCATTCATCCATTCATTCATTCCTCTATTGAGAATGTACTGAGCAAAGTTTGGAGGAGTAAATAAACACTAAATATTTATGGAGTGTCTACAGTGTGCCAGGCACTGTTCAAAAGCTACCTTTTCTCCAGTTCAAGCCACTACCCACTTTAAGTCAGTGACTTTCAACTTGGAGCCATTCTGCCCTCCGGGGGTGAGGAGACACCTAGCAAAGCCTGAGGCGTGTTTGGTGTTATGATGGGGGAAGAAATATTGTTGGCATCTAGTTGGTGGAGGCCAGGGATGCTGCTCAACAGCCTGTAAAACAAAGGACAGCCTCAGCCCACTCAACAAGCAATTATCTAACCCAGAATGTCATTAGCACCAAGGTTGAGAAACCCTGATATAAATGAAATGGAATAAAATAGAATGAAATAGAAGTATCAGAAGACATCGCTCAAAGCACTGCTAAGTCTCATTTCATAAAACTTTTGCATTTCTGTGTACTCTGACGCTACATGAGATGTATTCCTCCTCGTAAGTCCTAATCAAGCAGGTTTGATAACAGTGTTCCAAGGGCCACAGAGCTAAGACCACAGAGCCTCTGTTCTCCCAGAGCTCACTTCTACAGACAATAAAGAAGAAAACAAACGGATACGTGGGATTATTTTGGATAGCCAATTAAACAAGGCGAACGTTCCAGCAAGGGGGATCAGGGAAGGCTTCTCTAAGGACGTGGCATTTCAGTGGAGGTTCACGAGCTAAATACAGGAGGAGGACCCAAGATAAAGCTAAGTGGTTGTTTGGGGCTTGGCGTGTCTGAGGAACAGAAAGATGTCCAGTGTCACCACTGGGGAGGTGGAAAGAGATGAGGTTGGAAGACAGCAAAATGGGAGCCAAGCAAGGGTTCTGGGCAAGGAAGGGACATGGTTCAATTAGCTTTTATGAGGATCACGCAGGCTGCTGAATGAAGCAGGAACAGGGCCACGGGACAAGAGAGAGAAGTTGGAACACCTGTGAACGCATTACTGAGGGTGTGGACAAGACAGAAAAGGTGAAAAGTAGTTGAACTCTGGATAGATAGAGCAGATACCTGGGAGGCAGAGAGGGCAGGGAGTGTGGTGAAATGTTGAGGGGAAGGATGCAGGGGTGATGACAGCTGACGGCCTTTCTCCCTAGGTCAGGGTGGGAGCTCAAGCCCTAAGGGAACCAGCTGGGCAGGGCCACCCACCTGACTCATAGCAGAAACTGGGACAGCCTGCACTAGCACCTACGTTCTCAGTCCTCGCTGGGGAAACACCACTCCCAGTGCCCAAATGCCTGCTTCCTCCATTACCCCCCACCCCCTGCAGGCCTATATCTGGGCCTTCTGCCAGAAGTGCCACCAAACTCTTCCACTGCCATGTCCCCCCTCTGTCTTGCCCCCGGGTCCATAGGGTGGGAAGTGTCTGTGTCCTACTCTGACTTCCCAACAGACTGGGATCTCCTGTGGGCATGGAGGACATGAAATTACCCTTACCTAGGGCACCCAGGACTGAGTTTAGAGTCCAGTACCTCGATATTGTCAAAATGCACTTCAAACAAACCCTCATTTGGGAGGACTTTGTGGACACCCATGGTTCCTGATCCAACACATCAATAACTAACACATATCACATCAATAACTAATATAAATTTTTTTCTTTGTATTGATTCTAGAGTGAGGGGAGGGAGGGAGAAAGAGTAGGAGAGAAACACTGACGTGAGAGAGAAGCATCAATGGTTGCCTCTTGCACCCGGCCCAACTGGGGGCTGAACCTGCAGGGATGGAACCTGCGACCCTTATGGTTTGCAGGACGACGCCCAACCAAATGAGCTACACTGGCCAGGGCAAAAGCTATTACAAGTTTAGTATTTAACTGCGTTCCAGACCCCATTCCGAGGATATGGTTATTATAATCCCCATTTTACAAATGGAAAACTGAGGCTCAGGGAGAAACAACTAGTAAGTAGTAGAGTCAAGATTTGAACTAAGGTGCCTTCAATATGCAGTTTCAACAACAGGTTCTTAAATTGTTTCTCCTGAGATTGATCATGGCCATCTTCCAGATGAGAAACTTCAGGAACAGAGGAGCTAAGCAATGCACCCAAGATTACACAGTACGTCAGTGCTTGAGCTCACCCTCGGGCTCCTACACCTGAGCTCCCTCCCTCTATGCCACACTTGACCATAGATGAATGCCAAGGTCTCGGTAAAAGTCAGCCCCACCAGGCTGGAAGGTCGCCAAGGCCAGGGCCAAGTGAGCACAGGGTTGATTCCCCGCCCCCCGCCCCCCACCGCGATCCGGATCCGACCCACTAACGTTCGCACCGATAGTCGAATGTTGATTTTTAAAATAAGTAATGAGCAGCAGAAAATAATGACAAATTAATCGGGAAAGAGACTCGAACTACAGGTTTTGTAACTTCTCCAGCCTGTCCTGAACGCCACTTTGTTCCAAGGCTCCGCCCAGCCCCTGAACGTGCCCGCCCAACTTCCCGAAAGTGGGCGGTGTAGTGAGAAAGTGCTGTGTGCGCAAAGGACGCCGGGAGTTGTAGTTCTGCCATTGGACGGAGGCCGGGACGGAACAGCAGAAGGATGTGGCACGGAATATTGGTGCGGGGGACTCTTTTGGCGTCAGGCAGGTGCCCTGCGTTGGGGCCTCGCCTCGCCGCTGGCCTCCGCACACAGCTGTCGCCCGAGACGGGCCTAGTCCTGCAGCGGAGCTTGCACGTGACGGCGGCCCGGGCTATCCCACTCATTCCCATCGTGGTGGAGCAGACGGTATAACGACCGCCGAACACACGGCCTAGGGCTCGGGCTGGGAACACGGCCGGCCCCGACCCTCACCTCCGTCTTTCTCCTCTAGGGTCGCGGCGAGCGCGCCTATGATATCTACTCGCGGCTGCTGCGGGAGCGTATCGTGTGTGTCATGGGTCCGGTGAGCACTCCGCGCGCTGACTCTCCCCTGCGCCTACCAGGACCCTAAGCGCCCCTTCTTCTCGAACCCTCTTGGCCCCCTGACCTTTCCCACTTGATCTTCCTCCCTGGGCTCCGCTTTGGTCACAACCTGACAACCCCTTCCTTGCACATAAGCCTTCTGACTCCCCCCTGGCCCCCAATACTCCCTGCCATTCCCTCCTGACCCCTTCTTCAAACCCGCTTCTCCCTAATTTCTGACTCCCTCCAACAGCTATGATCCTGTCCCGATTCCTAGACTCCAATCCCTCAACCCTCCTGACCCACTCTCTCCCCCATTTCTGTGCCCCAATCTTCCTTTGTCCCAACACCCCCCTACCCCCCCCTACCCCCGCCCACACACACACACACATATCCCCTCTTAAATCCTGAATTATTCTCGACCAGTCTTACCTGGTTCCCTGACTCATCCTCAGCCACACCAGGACCCACCTCTCTTAGCCCTTTCCCCAACCCCCACATCCCAATCTGGGGACAACCCCATCCTCCCCACTTGCAGATCGATGACAGTGTGGCCAGCCTGGTTATCGCTCAGCTGCTGTTCCTGCAGTCGGAGAGCAACAAGAAGCCCATCCACATGTACATCAACAGCCCTGGTGAGTGGGGGGGGGGGGGGGGGCTACCTAAGTGCAAAGGGCAGCTCGTGGATGCACTGGGTGACTCAGGGGACCCAGACTCCCACCCCCACCCCATCAGGGATGTTCTCTCTCTGGAGAAAGAAAGGATTCCAAGTTTCCTTCAGAACCCTACAAGTGTCTTGAAACCTCTCAGAGCTGTCTGCTCCTTGCTTTTGAGTCTGGGCTCACAAATCTGCTAAACTTTCTTCTTTGATCAGACATAACATTTTTTCTTTTTCAGTTACAGCTGACATGCAGTGTTTTTTATATTTGTTTCAGGCGTACAGCATAGTGGTTAACAGTCATGTACTGTGGGAAGTGACCCCCTGTAACTGCAGTGTCCCCCTGACATCGTGCATAGTTATCGCAGCTGCACTGACTGTTCCCTATACTGCGCTGTACATCCCTGTGACTGTTTTGTGACTGCCAATTTGTACTTCTTAGTCCCTTCGCCTTTTTCACTCAGTCCCCCATCTCCGTCCCCTCTGGCAACCATCAGTCCGTTCTCTATATCTGAGTCTTTTTGTGTTTTGCTTTTTTGTCTATTTTGTCCTTTAGATTCCACATATACATGAAATCATATGGTACTTGTCTTTCTCACACATAACATTTTGCCAACCTGACCTAGTTGTCAACATTTTAAAATCGGTAGATTCTACCACCACCACCACCACCCTCTACCTCCCAAAAAAGAATAGCTAATCTTGATTGAGTGCTTACCGTGCCAAGTGCTTTTCTAAGCACTTTGTATGCAGTTAACTTATTTGGTCCAATGGCAACCTCACATGGTAGGTACTAGTTACCACAATCTAGGAGACGCTGTGGCTCCGAGAGGCTGGGTACTTGCCCGGGCCACATGGAGGATAGATTGCCCAGCCCAGGTCCTACCCAGGCAGGCTGCCTCCAGAGCTTCACCCTCAGCCACCACCTCTCTCGCTTTCCAGTATCTCTTGAAAATTTGGCAGGTCTGGTTGCCCTGGGCCCACACGTGCATGTGGCAAAAACACTCAGCTCACGGCGGGGCAAGCACTTTCATGTTGCTCACACCTGGCCTGTGTCACCTGTTTCTGGCACCTCCTGGCCCCCTGTCCCAAGGTATTTGCAGACCCTGCTTTAGAGGGCTGTACCCAGACCAGCCCTCCCTAGGACCAGGGGCTGCAACAGGGAAAGGATGGCAGGAGGAGCTGGCACAGCCCCTAACTCGCCCCCCCCACCCATAGGTGGAATGGTGACCTCAGGCCTGGCCATCTACGACACGATGCAGTACATCCTGAACCCCATCTGCACGTGGTGCGTCGGCCAGGCCGCCAGCATGGGCTCCCTGCTTCTCGCCGCTGGCACTCCGGGCATGCGCCACTCACTCCCCAACTCACGCATCATGATCCACCAGCCCTCTGGGGGCGCCAGGGTGAGTTTCAGGCCCTGCGAATTGCTTCAGGGATGGGTGACAGAGGTCTAGACAGAAGGACTGACTAAGTGAAACTCCTGTGGGAGCTGTCAGTGTTCTAAGATGTAGGGTTTATTATTATTCAGGCAGAGCGAGGTCAACAGAAGATGACTGCTATTGAAAAGTCTGTTAACAGTTTCCAAGAAGAAGGGGTGTGCCAGGCTATGGCAGGGCCACACGGGGAAGTACCAGGGTTGGTCAGGCAGCAGAGGGAGCAGGAAGAAAACGTGGCAAAAGCCTTTATTGTAGTTTCCGTGGGAAAAACTGGGGGCAAGGCGAAATAAACAGGCTTAAGATTGCCTGGTGTGAATAACTGCAACAAGCTCTGGGGTGACTGGGGCAGCAGAACAGTGGCTCAGAGTCCCCATAGGAGGTGGTTGGGGATGTGGGCTCTGAGCTGTCTGGTTTGCACATGAAAGCTGTGCCTTCCAGTGAGCTATTCACTATCTCTAGGGATTAGCTAGCTGTGGGAGTGAGGGTTCTTCTGGGTCAAGGAGGTCCAGATACAGAAAATAAGAAAATATATTTAATCCAGGAAGCCTTCCTGATGGTGGTGAGAATGAAGCAGGATATGGAGGGACTCGCAAAGCCCTGTCCCACCTGCCTGAACACTGGCAGTCCAAAGTCTAAAGGGAGCTCCCAAGTCCCCATCTCTAGCCTCCCCGTGAGTGGTTGACACGGGTTCCAACCTTCTCTTCTTGGGACGTCCCCCAGGGCCAAGCCACAGACATTGCCATTCAGGCAGAGGAGATCATGAAACTCAAAAAGCAGCTCTACAGCATCTATGCCAAGCACACCAAACAGAGCCTGCAGGTGATTGGTGAGTGCCCTGCCCCAGGCAGACCCCCTGCTGTTCCCCTTTATTTGAACCAACACAGATGTCAGTGTCAGGTCTTGCACTGAGCCAGGGCCTCTCAACCTCAGCACTATTGACACTTGGGGTCAATCATTCTCTGGTAGAGGCCATCCTGTGCCCTGTAGGGTATTGGGTGCCCTGGTTGCCACCCACTTGATGCCAGAAACACCCTCCAATTATGACAGCCAAAACTGTCTCCAGACATTGCCCTGTGTTCCCTGGGGAATAGGATCACCTTAATTGAGAACTTTAACAGTGCCCTGTTATGAGCACTTTAAAAAAACCAATTTACAGAATCCTCAAAAACTTCATTGAAATAGGTCGAAAGGTCTTTAACAAAGAATATTCCAAGTGGCCAAGAAACATAAAAAAAGATGCTCACCATCTTTAGTGATGCTGTTTAATCATGACATCATGAATTACAAGGGAAAATAAATTAAGGGCACAACAAGATACCATTTCAATCTACTGGAATGGCTAAAATATAAAATACTGACAATACCAAATGCTGACAAGAACATGGAGCAACTGGAACACTCATCCATGGCAGGCCAGAGTGAAAATGGTAGAGCCACTGAGGCTCTGACCACAGGACCCCTAAATCCAGCTGTTCGGTACTACTGGCTAAGGCTAAATGTGTGAAAAGACCCTGGTGATACCAACCCCCACCCCGGCTCAGCTCAGCATATAATCAAGAGAACTGAGTGCTATGTCCACCAAAGATGCGGACAGGAATGCTGACGGCAGTCCTCTCTGTATCAGCCCCGAACAGAGAAATACCTTGATGCCCAGAGCAGTAGAATGCGTGCACAGGTGGCGGTTCATTCACATGGGGGAATACCATTCAGCAGCAAGAGAATGGTCCGCAAGGGCACAGCAGCCTGGTTGAATCTCAGAAACCTAGTGCTGGGTGGGAAAAAACGGTGAGCACTGTGATTCCACATATTTAAAGAACAAAACAGGCATAACTGTTAGGCCACTGTTAGGATAGTAGTTACTCCTGAGCAGGAGGACTTGATGACAGAAGTGGGCCCAGGCAGGGTTTCCAGGGACCTGGCCATGCCCCATTTCTTGATCTGGGTGCTAGTCACGTGAGTATGTTCAGTCTGAAATTCATCGCATTACCCACTTATTCATGCCCTTTCCCAGATTATTATCCGTTAATAACAAGTAAAAAAAAATGAAGTAGGTATTTTAGTGATGGAGAAACAGGCACAAAGCAGAGAAGGCCAAGGTCACACAGGGAAAAAGTGGCAAAAAAGGACCCAAACCTAGCCCCAGGTCTCTGCTTTTAACCACACATCCTGTTCCCCCCACCCCCAAGAGTCAGCCATGGAGAGAGACCGCTACATGAGCCCCATGGAAGCCCAGGAGTTTGGCATCTTAGACAAGGTCCTGGTGCACCCACCCCAGGACGGTGAGGATGAGCCTGAGCTAGTACAGAAGGAGCCCGTGGCAGCAGCGACAGCGGCAGAACCTGCCCCAGCGAGCACCTGAGTGGACCTCACCCTCCAGAGGAAAGTTGAGGGGCCAGAAGTTGTGGCTGCTGCCCTGCTGGACCCTTGCTGCTGGGCCTGGAGGAACCCCCAGAGGACCTTTGGACTTGGGGATGCCCCTAATGGCGGGTATCCTGGCTGAGACACTGTGATTTTAAATTAAATCTTTGTAGTTTTTGCTGCCCTTCTGTTGGCCCCTTCCTTCCCTGCTCTACCACCACACATGCATATATACTTCCTTCTGCTTTGGCCCTGACCCCAAGGCTCTGATCTTCAGCTCCTGAATTTCAACCACCTCAACTGAGCAGACACACGATTCCAGGCACTGCTCTGGAGGCTGTGACACATCATGAAGAACACAAAAACATCACTGTCCTCAGAGAACTTTTTTAGAGAGAGGGGGAGAAAGAAACATGAATCGGTCACCTCTGGCACACCTCCAACTGGGGACCTGGCCCCCCGACCCAGGCATGTGTCCTGACCGGAATTGAATTGGTGACCTTTCAGTTCTCAGGCCAGTATCTCAGTCCACTGAGACACAAAAGCCAGGGCTCAAAGAACTCTTTTTAAGTAGCTTTTTTATATTTTTTTATTTACTTATTTTAGAGAGAAAGTGGAATGGAGAGAAACATTGATTTGCCGTTCCGCCCATTCATGCCTTCATCAGTGGATTCTTGCATGTGCCCCAGATGGGATCGAACCCACAACCCCAGCATATCAGGATGACACTCCAAACGACTGAGCTACCTGGCCAGGGCCTCAAAGAGTTTATTCTTGTGGGGGTAGACAGTTTGAAATCAGGGAAAATAGTATACAGAGTGTGTGTCAGACAGTTTTAGATGGGGTGGCCAGCAAAGGACTTGCTAAGAAGGTGTCACTTGAGCCCTGGCTGGTGTGGCTCAGTGGATTGAGTGCCAGCCTGAGAGCCAATGGGTCATTGGTTCAATTCCCAGTCTAGGGCACATGCCTGGGTTGCGGGCCAAGGCCCCAGTGGGGGTCACACAAGAAGCAACCACACACTGATGCACTGATGCTTCTCTATCCCTCTTCTCTCTGGAAATAAGTAAAATCTTTTTTTTAAAAAAAAGGTGACACGAGAAAACACCTGAAGGAAGTGAGGGAGGGAGCCATGTCAGCAGTCCAGGCAGAGGGCATAGTGAGTGCCACGGTGCTGAGACAGGGCTGCCTAACACCGGGGAGGAACCATATGGCTAGAGTGGAGAAGACAGAGCAGAAAGGAGTACAGATCTCAAAAGGCCTGGTAGGTCTTAGCAAGGAGGGAGGTGAACCACAGAGGGTTTTGAGAAGAGGGAGGAACAGGATGACCACGGCTCCCGCGGAGAGGTGGGCAGAGTGCAGGAAGCTCAGACATCCCAGGACCAGTTAGGAGACCTGCTGGGACAGTCCAGGTGGACACTGAAGGCCCAGCCAGTGGTGAGAAGAGGTCAGACTCCAGCCAGGTTGGTTTGTTTTTTTAAGTTAACTTTCCTTTTTTTAAATTTACGAAGATTTTATTTATTCTTTTTTTTTTTCACATTAACAAAGGTTTATTTCTGCTGAGGTGACAGGGCTGGCTGTGGGTCTCCTCCATGGTTCTTCAATTCCAGGGTCTAGGCCAAAAGGGCAGCCCCTAACTTAGTTGCCTGAAAGTACATGGTGGTTGCCATATTTATTCATTTTTAAAGAGAGAGGAAGGGAGGAAGAGAGAGAGACAGAAACATCAATGTGATGGATTGGTTGCCCGGGCCCCCAACCCAGGCATGTGCCCTGACTGGGAATAGAACCAGTGACCCTTTGGTTTGTGGGAAGACACCCATCAACTCAGCCACTCTAGCCAGGGCTCAGAGGGCTTTTTAATTTGGCTGTTTTCATTGGTTATATTTGGCTGAACTTTTCATTCTGGACAATTTTAAATATAAACAAACGTAGAAAATATAGGATAATGAGGCCTCATGTCCCCTTAACACCAATTCAAGGCTAAATGTGATTTGTCCCTCCCTGTCCCCACTTCCCTGGATTACATTGAAGCAAACCCCAGTTTTCGTTACATCTGTAAATATTTCAGTATGTATGTCTAAAAGGATAAGGAATCCCTAAAAAGACAACCACAATACCACTTGTGAACCTAAAAATATTACAATACTTACAAATATCCAACCAGTGTCCAAATTTCAATACTTACAAAAATTACAATAATATCCAACCACTGTCCAAATTTCAATGCTTACAGAAAAAATTACAATACTTAAAAATAACCCAACCCAGTCTGTTTTTCTACCTTTTTGCAACAAGTGGGTATCTAAGGCCCTTCCTTGTAACTGCAGGTTTCCCCTTAATCGCTCTCTCAAACTCTTCCTCCTTTTTTCTTGAGATTCATTTGTTGGAGACACAGGGTCACTTGTCTTATGGACTTGAAGTTTGGATTTGGATGACTGGGTCAGGAAAGGTGGTGACATCTACCCTAGGTATTTCCTGTAACTTGGTGTGTAAATTGAGAGAAATCTAATTGGATTCAGGTTCCACTTTCTGCAAATGACCTCTTAGCTGGGGGTGTGTACTCAATTTCCATCAGGAGATACAAAGTCCAGCTGTCCCTCTTTTCGCGAAGTGAGGGGCCGATGAGAATCCTTGCCTAGATCCACTATATATTCCAATAAAGGCTGCAAAATGGCGATATACCAATTCTATCATGAAGTTTGTTTTTGTTTATAAGGTGAAAACCAGCCTGTTTGTATGCGGCTGGGAATAACCCCACAGAAAAGGATAAATGGGGGATGCTTGGCTTTGACCTTTGACGGCAACCCCTAACTCTGCAAATTTGGTTCCACATTCGTGACCTGACGTCACTCCCCTGACCCCTTCCTGTCTGTTCTCCACCTTAACTTCTAGTGCTCGCCGACTCCATAACGTCGGCCTTGGCCCAAATTCTTCGACTCCTGCCTTTGCCCCTGAAAACGGACTTGCGGGACAGCCAATAGTTCAAGCTACGGAGGGACAGAGCCCGTAGCGCGGGAGAAGAGGCAGGTCCTGGGAGGAGTCAATAGCTTGAGAAGCTGAGCCAAACCAGCAGCCCGGAACGAGAGGCGGGACGGCGAGGAAGCCAATCGCTGGAGGGACTCCGCGCAGCCGCACCCAAAGGCTCCGGGGCGGGGGCGTCACCCTGACCCCGGCCGGCTCCACTCCCGGCTCCGAGGCTATGGCCGGGAGCGGGTGGCCGGCACTGAGAACGTTGCCCGGACCTAGCTGGGTGCGGGGCTCGGGCCCGGAGGTGCTGAGACGCCTGCGGGACGCGGCCGTGGTGCGGCCCGGTTTCCTGAGCGCGGCCGAGGAAGAGACCCTGAGCCGCGAAGTTGAGCCGGAGCTGCGCCGCCGCCGCTACGAATTCGACCACTGGGACGCGGTGAGGCCGTGCTGGGGGCGGAGTCACGTCGGAGGCGGAGGCGGGGACGTTGGGAGCCGGGACGGGAGTGGAGCTCTGGAATGGGGCGGTGCTAAGATGAGGGCGGTACCTAGGGCGCGAGCAATCGGGGCGGGGCTACAGTGAGGACTGGGGCCGGGAAGTGAGGCTCTGGGTGGGGCGGGGCTACATCTGGGGGCAGGACTTTGGGAATAGGGACAGAGTCTTGAAGCTTGAGGTCACTGCGGGCAGCGAAAGCACTTAGAGGATGAAGGCAGGGCCATACATACCTGGAGGCAGGAGCTGGAACTAAGGGGTGTTTTGGATGCAGGACCAAGGTTAGGGAAAGAGGTGGAACGAGATGAGGGAGGGTCACCGGTCGGGGGCGGAGACTCACACAAAATTGAATATTGGGACGGGGCCAGTATTGGGGACGGAAATTGAAGCTGAATGGGAGCCCGAGGCTGGGTACAAAGACTGAGGCCAGACTAGGTGGGGTAGGGGTCGGGATTTGAGACCCAGGATTATGGTTTAGTTATGACAGTTTGTCAGTTGAGTGCGAGGACAAGAGTCATGCTGGGAAAACCAGACCCTTGCTTCGCACCGTGTCGCCCTGACTCTCGGTTTTCATTTTCCGCCCCCAACGGAGTTTCCAGCCTTGACCTGAGCTTTCTATGCAGGCTATCCACGGTTTCCGAGAGACAGAAAAGTCACGCTGGTCAGAGGCAAGCCGGGCCATCCTGAAGCGTGTGCAGGCCACCGCCTTCGGCCCTGGCCAGACCCTGCTGTCCTCGGTGCATGTGCTGGACCTGGAACCTCGGGGCTACATCAAGCCACACGTGGACAGCGTCAAGGTGGGCAGAGGCCAGCATCTTGGAGCTCCCAGCTGGGGATGGGCCAGCTGGGCCAAAGCCTGACCCATCACCATGTGCCCTCTTCCAGTTCTGCGGAGCCACCATCGCTGGCCTGTCCCTGCTGTCTCCCAGTGTTATGCGGCTGGTACACACCCAGGAGCCAGGGGAGTGGCTAGAACTCTTGCTGGAGCCAGGCTCCCTGTACATCCTTAGGTACTGCCAGCCAAGGAGCCCCCACCCCGCTAGTCACTGGTCAGAAACTACCCAACCCTTCGAGCACCATCTCTCATCAGCCCTACAGCAAACACTATCATCCCCTAAAGCAGACACAGCCTAGAACAGGGTGCCCTTACCCCACCCCTCACCCCCCCATTCACAGCCTGTTTTCTTTTGCAGAGACTCGGCCCGTTATGACTTCTCCCATGAGATCCTTCGGGATGAAGAGTCCTTTTTTGGGGGACGTCGGATTCTGCGGGGCCGACGCATCTCTGTCATCTGCCGCTCCCTCCCAGAGGGGATGGGGCCAGGGGAGCCCGAGAAGCCTTCCCCAGCCTGCTGACCCCCAGGTCCGTCCCCCAGCTTCTCAGAGACACATATGTGAATAAAGCTATAGAATGGACAAGGCAGCCTTCCTTGCACTGGCTGTTTGCTGGGGCTGAGTTCTGCGAGGGAAGCCCAGGACGCCCCTGCCCACCAACCGGGAGCTAAGGTGGCAGTGTCAGGGTGCACCCCACTGAACACAAAACCACAAGGTCTTGGGGCAATTTCCTTTATTGTGTTCCTTGCTGGCAGTCCTGGGGTTCCGCCTCCATTTTCTTATCTTCTCAGCATCCAGGTATCCAGTAAATAAGTCAGGGAACTCCTGGCATGGCTGCAGGGCCCTAGGCCAGGCACTCTTAGCCCCCACAGCCACAGGCAGCCGCTGAGAGCTGGGGTAGCCACTGCCAGTGGTGGTGGTCATCCAGGAAGGCCACGTCAGCATAGCGGGTGGGCCGGCAGCAAGGGCCACCACGTGCTCTGCCCTGGCTCCGCAGGTGGGCCAGCGGCAGGCTGTGCTGAGTGTGGGCACCTCGGGGACAGCTGCCAGCACAGTAGCGGAAGATGATCGTCTCCTCCGAAGCATAGCCTAGACCCAGATCTGCTACTGGCAGGGCCAAGCTCCACAGCTGGCAAGGGCTAGCCGGGGCTCTGCGCAAGCGGGCACCTGGAGAGGACAAGGGGCAGCTGACGGGGGCAAGGATTGGCCAGGAAGGAGTTGGGGAATCACAGGGTCCTGTGGGTCCTTACCCAGCTGTGGCCTCCAGGTCCCCATGTCTCCTGCTGGCTCAGATGAGAGCTCTCCCTGCACCAGCAGAGCACCTGGAGCATCCGGGCCCCTGCCAAGGCCCAGCTGCAGGGACAGGAGCAGCAGAGAGCAGAGCAGGACTCTTCCTGTGGCCATTGTGATGAGCAGGTCCTGAGGGTGGGGATGCCCCGCGCCTTCAATTTATCCTCATCTGGGCTGGAAAGTAACCTTTTCACTGCCGGCCGCCGCATGGGCACAAGGGCCCCGTGTTCCCCACCAGCTTGTCTCCCACATCCTCAGACCTAGGCCGGCTGGCTCCCTCTGCCCCACATTCTGTCCTTCTAGGAGTTAAGGGCTCACCCCCACATCCAGACATTCCACAGACCCATTTCCGACATTCCCTTCATCCCCTGATTTACGAGAGTTGTGGCGGCAGCCAGGACCTAGCCCAGGGTGAGCAACCAGGGTCCCCGCCCCACCTGCTGTCTGGAGAGAGAGATGAGGGGTGGTTCTGTGGGTCCCCCAGTGGGGTCCTCCACTCAGGCAGGGTGCTGAGGCTCAGGAGCCCCTATGTTGGGCACCAGGTAGAGCAGACGTGTGTTAGGGGAAGAGGTGGGTTGGCAGGTGAATTAGCTAATGGGGACTCCTCCTTTATGGTTCCTGTCTGGAGGATTAAGCATCATGCCCCTGTCTATGGGCCTGGCTGAGCCAGTGTCAAAACAGGAAAAGGGAGAGGCCTTGGCATAGCCAAAGGCTGGGACATGGGGCAGGGGTGGGGGGGCACGGGCAGGAAGCTCATCCTGAAGGACTCCAGTCTCTAGAAGTCCCACCTGAGGACCCTAAGACCTCAG
Source organism: Macrotus californicus (assembly GCA_007922815.1). Lineage (NCBI taxonomy): Eukaryota > Metazoa > Chordata > Mammalia > Chiroptera > Phyllostomidae > Macrotus > Macrotus californicus. The sequence goes on from VMDR010000812.1 coordinate 72,733, forward strand.
CTTTGTCCTGGTGTCCCGGGCATCAGAGCGAGGGGAGGCTGACTCCCACTGGGTCTTGGAGGCAGTTGCAAGTCACAGTGACTTCCACACCCAGCCCCTTCAGCCACTGGGAAGTGAGACTGTCCTTCATCTATGAAAGGAGGACAAAGTCCCTCCCACATGGGGTTCTGACCATTTAGTGTTCAACATGGTGCCTGGCACTGAGGAGCTTGGGAGAGCTTTTGGGGCAAAGGAAATTCAAATAGCTTTTGCATATTTGAAGAGGTATTCAACCTCACTCAGGTGAGACTGAGTTAAAACTCAAGTGAGACACGGCACCCAGGACTGGCAAAAATCAAAGGTTTGTTTCCACCTGGCTGGGGTGCACGTGTGACACAGGCACACCCCCATGCTGTGGGCAGGGTGTAGTTGGTAGCAGCTGAACGTTTCCTACTCAAACTGCACACCCCATCCTTTTAACCCCAAAATTGCTTCAGGAACTTGTCCTTCGCAGGTGAGCAGACTCAAGTGCAGGGCTATTCGCTGCTGGTTGTTTGCAAAAGACCAGAAATGACTGGAAGTCCACCTACAGGGACTGCTTCAGTAATTCAGAGTGGTTGTTCTTACTGTAGTCCTTGAGACTACTTTCAGAAGGAAAAAGTCACTTGTCCAAGGTCACCATGAATTAAAAACAGGCAGAATTTGAACCCAGCTCCCACTGAACCAAAGGCCCTGCTCCTAATCACTGAGGCACAGGGCCTGGCCTAGTGAGAAGGCCTTAGACCACGGTCCACGTGACCAAAAGTGCAGGAGTGAAACCGCCAGGTCAAGGGGTGAGGGCTTCCTTCCTGCCACTCCAAAAAGACCTGGCAGAAGTTAAGGGGAGGGAGGTTGGACCGACCTGGGACATTCCTAGGAATTAGCCTTACATGTCAGGCATTCCTGTTTGACAGCCAAGGTCCTGTGGAACTGGGTGGGGAAGAGTTTTCCACCTGCAGTTTCCAGCCAAGGGCAAGATGGAAACCCGGACACTCAGGATGGGCGTTCAAAAGTAGCACCTGCTGCCAAATTTCATCTCCAGCAGCGTTATTGTCCATGCACAGTCCTCCCACTATAGAACTAGCAAGGCCGGAATAAATAAATGCATAACCAGCTTGTAAGATAAGGGAAAACCCAGAAACAGCACTGGAAAGCTGAAAACCTGGCCCAGATGCCAACATCAATAAAAGCGGTTTGGGTTTTTGCTGCCTTGTAAGGACAGAGCCCCTGAGCTGAGAACCCCAAATGGGCTCAGGCTGGGACTCCTGGGACACCTGGTAGGAGCAAGGGCAAAAGCCATCTAGAAGGACTGGACTGCCAAGTAGACCACCTGGGAGGCCCACAGACCGAGCCCCAAGCTGGTCTCCAGTTTGCGCATCTGAGATTGCAAGACATTGATCAAAGAGTCGTCAGAAGCTAGAACAGGGTGCCAGTGAGCTTCAGGGGCTAATGTGTGTGACAGAAACTGTAAGACAAGATGCTGAATATGGAAATGTGAAAGAAAGGATGAAAAACATTAAGGGCAAAACACTCAAAACAGACCAATCTGAAAAAGAAACTAAGTGCTTAATGGGCTGGTGGTGGGTGGACCGCGCCCCCAAAGTGCAGGCAGAACTGAAGACCCACCCCACGCACAAAGTAGGTTCTAAGAGACACCTAACATTCCAGAGGACAGGAGGGGAGAGTGAGAGAAGTAAATTGAGGAGAAGGCCATTTCGGTTTTCCATACTTTTTAATGCTGCTCCTGGGAGTCAGGGAGCAGGGTGACAAATGGGCAGGTGGACCCATGGCAGTGGGCATGAACTGAAGGACCCAAGAGCTTGTGGAGACCAGCTCAGTCCCTGGGCAGAAGGGTGCAGGCTGGCCCCTCACTCCTGGAGGGAGAAGTGCATCTTGTCGTTGATCATCTTGCGCTCAGGATTGAGGCGCTTGAGGATCTGGGCGAGCACGTTCACTGTCTGCTCGCTGCTCAGCCCCGTCTTCTTGGTCTGGAACTTCTTCAGCAGGTCCTTGGTGGTCATGGGCTTCCGTGTCAGGTAACGGCGCACAGCATCCTCAGTCACCTGCACATCGCTGAGGAGCCCAGTGGAGATCGGGGAGGTGAGTGGGAGGCCCTGCCTGCTAGCAACCCACATTCTGCCCCTGCTGTCCTCGCCAACTTACCCGCTGCTGGGGGTGGACTTCCCAGACTGGGGCTGAGGGGTGGACTTCCCAGACAGGCTCTGGGGCCCAGTGTCCAGCCGCAACCGCTTGGCTGCTGTCGTCTCATTCGTCCGCTTTCCTGTGGGGACAGAGGCAGGGCTGAGTATTAGAACCGGGAGGCTAGGCCTGTCGGGGGGACCCCAGGCTGGGTGGCGCCTGGATCACAGGTACAAGGGGCTCGGGGGCAGATAGGTGACTGCCCCCTGATCTGGCCTCAGATCCTGACAGCAGGACAGAACACAAACAGGAGTAAGGAGGTCATGGTGGGACAGGAAGGCCACTCACCCTGCTCCAGCTTGCTGGCAGCAGCCCGAAGGGTGGAGGAGGTGCTGCCACTCTCTGTGCTGGGTGTGCCTGGCCGGCTAGTGCCCCTCGAACTGCCCCCTGACGGCTTCCGCTCCCTCTTGGGGGGTGTCTTCTTTTTCTGCAAATTTCAGGATTGGGGATGTTGGTCTGGAAACAGACACCGAGGCCTACACCCCTCCCCCTGACCCTGGGGGCGGGGCCTTACAGCCATGAAGAGGGCAGAGGAGGCCTCACTGTCGATGTCACTCTCTTCTGAGCTGTCAGACTCATCACTGCTGTCTGTATGGGGCCAAAGAAGGGGTGTCAGGACCAGACACCTGTGCCCACCCTCAGCTCTAGCTCAGATAAGGGGGTCTGGGAGGGAGCAGAGGGGGCTGAAGCCTCAGAAGCCAGGCCCACCTCTCCTCCGCTTCTTCTCTTGTGGTGTAGGTGCCTTCTTCTCCTCCTCTTCCTCCTTGTCTTCCTCAGGAGGCTTCTCTTCCTCGCTCTCCTCGCTGCTTTCACTCTGCTCATCCACGCCCTTGGGGCCCTCCTCCTGCTGGGTGACCTTGGGCTTGCCCTCCAGCTCTCCCTCAGAGCTGCTGTAGGTCAGAGAGAAGACAAAGGGCAAGTGAGCGCTCCCTCCAGGCTGGCCCAGGGTCTCACTCCCGCCTCCTGCCTGCCTCACCTGGAGCCGTCAGACATGTAGTCCACCTCCTGGCCCTCGAAGTCCCCGTCGTCGCTGTCTTCAAAGGCCTCGTCATCCGACCCCTTCTTCTTCTTCTTTTTCCGACCCGCCTTAGTTGCTGGCGCCTTCTTCTTAGCCTTGGGGGCTTTGCCACCTGGGGAAGTGGAGCACTCATCGTGAGTTGTATATTTGATGACAAGGGGACATCTCAGGGGTCCTCGACAACTGGGGTAGGGGGACGGAGAGGGAGATGCCCAGGGCTAGACAATTCTTAGAGAAGGCAAAGGGCTTGCCTAGGAGCGCACTTCTCGTGTGCAAACCGAACAACCCAGGATCTATACCCCTGGCCACACCCTTTCTCTAATCTCACGCTCAGGGCCACTGTCCCCTGCCCTAATCTCCCTTGGATCCCAGAGCCCCCTGGAATTACTCAAACTGGCAAACCCTGAGTGACTTCCCTGCTCTGCCTTGTCTTTCCCTTGGAAGCTCCAATAAATGGTGTGGCCAAGTCTTCCCATCACTCCTTTCTGCCTCCTACCCACTCAGGTGCTTCCCCCCAAGTGGCCCTGCACGGCATGCTGTGCCTGCCTCTCATATCCCAGTAAAAACTGCACCTAACCTTTGTTTTCAATGGCATTAACCTCTCTGTGTTGTCACTCAGCCAGCTGTATAAAGACCAAGGCACAATTCAGGCAGTTGTGCCGACCACCCCAGCCACCAGGGGGGGCTCTGCCCAAGCTCACCCTCCTCGCCACTGGCCTCGCTGTCATCAGATGACATCTCCAGGTCATCCTCTAGGTCATGGATGCGCAGCTCACTGGCCTTCTTGCGGCCACGCTTGTCCTTCTCTTCATCCTCCTCATCCTGGTCCTGGTCCTTGAGCCGCCGCTGCTGCATGATGCTGAAGTGGTTCAGGACTTTGTTCCTCCTGTGGGCAGTGGTGGGGGGGGTGCGGTGGGGTCTGACAACGGGCCTGGCTCCAGGGCCCTCCCCAGGAACCAGGTGTCTTTCCTGCACCTCCCTGGGTGTTCGCCAGAGAGGAAACCCAGACATGACTGAGGTGACAGGAGGGGCAATTTGACCCCAGGGGACGCACACACAGCATGAAACACCATGAAATCGCACAGTAGAAGAGCTGACCCCGAGCCCCTCAAGGTGTTGGTGCGGGGTTGGCATCCCAGCATCCTTCTCAGCTCAAGAGCAATCTCAAACCCACATCAAGACACGTCGTAATTAAAATGGCAAAGTTTAAAGATAAAGAGGGAATCTTAAAAGCATCTAGAGAAAGAGAATTAGTTACCTACAAGGGAGCTCCCATAAGACTGTCAGCTGATTTCTCAACAGAAATATTTCAGGCTAGAAGGGATCGGCAAGAAACATTCAAAGTGATGAAAGGCGAGGACCTACAACCAAAACTACTTTACCCAGCAAGGCTATCATTTAAAATGAAAGGTGAAATGATGAGATTCTCAGACAAGAAAAAGCTAAAGGAGTTTATTACCACCAAACCAGTAGTAAAAGAAATGTTACAGGGTCTTGAAAAGGAAAGGAGGGGAGGGCGGGGAAAAAACAACAGAGGAACATAATTATAAAGACTGAAAGTAAATGCACACCCATCAATAATCACTTGAGAGGTAAATGTCCTAAATGCTCCAGTCGAAAGCCATAGGGTAGCAGAGGGAAAGGAAACAAGGCTCATGTACGTACGCGCTGTCTAGAACAGACTCACCTCAGAACAGAAGACACACACAGACTAAAAACAATGGACGTGAAAAAAAGCTGGGACAGTAATACTTGTATCAGACCAAACAGACTTCAAAACAACGGTCATACCAAGACCAATCTCAGGCAAGACACCCGCAGCTGACCCCGCCATGGACCTCCTGCCTGGGGGAACCCAAGGCATCCAGGGACGCTCTGCCTGCTCTGCCAGTTTGTGCTTGGTCACCACCTCCTGAGCTCTCACAGGACCCTGTCCATCCTGATGGTTTGGTGTCTGTCACCCCACTGGACTGGGAGCTCCCTGAGGGCCTGGGGAGCTCTGGCTTGGTCACCAATGAGTCCGCAGCACCCAGCCGGGGACAAAGTCACAGTGACCTACCCCACTTCCACTTACTCTGGCTCCCTGCTGGGGAAGCCAGGAGACGACAGGGTCGGCATCCTGTCTCCCTCCCAGCCCTGCCCAGGCTCACTCACCTCTCCCATTCCTCCTCAGCCTCCTCAGCCGTGAGGGTACGGTGCCGAGCCAGCGGTGTGAAGTTGTACCAGTTGTGCACAGGGAAAGCCTCGAAGGCCCCATCGGGGCACTGGGTGAAGATATAGTAGGACGTGTTCTCTGTCACACCTCCCTTCTTTATACCTCTGAACCTGCAAAGAGCCATGGTCACAGCCTGGCCAGAGGGACCAGCCCTGGCCCACCTCTACCCCGGCTTGGCCCCTCTACAGAGCCACCTGGTTTCTCCAAGCAAAATCACTCTGGGAGGCCCTGGGCTAGCCCTTGAACTGTCTGAGCCTTGATTTCCAAACCTGGAAAGCAGGGCCAATGCTCCCCACATTGTACACATCACGGTCCTTTCTGGAAGGAACATGTCAGATTAGTCACGAAGACCTCACGCCCTGCAGTCAGACCCCTCTCTGATCTGCCTCCAGACTCCCCCTTGGGCCTGAACGACTGCAGCCTTCTCCTGGCCTCTGCCCTCACACTCTTCCCCTACAGAAGTTCAGTGATCTTACTGAGTGCCCCTTCCATGCCTATCACCTTCAAGATGACCCCTTGCTGTATGTACATGAACCGGGCAGGTGCCTGGGCTTTCTGCATCCTGGCCCTTAGAGCTCCTATACAAGCACCAGCTCGGTTCATCTTTAAGAATAAAACCCCATGCCCTGGCCAGTGCAGCTCAGTTGGCTGGAGTGTCGTCCCATAAACCAAAACCTTTCGGGTTTGATTCCCGGTCAGGGCATGTGCAAGAGGCAACTGATCAAAGTTTCTCCCTCACATCAATGTTTCTTTCTCTCCAAAATCAATGAGCACATCCTCAGGTGAGGATTAAAAAATAATAACATAGCCCTGACTGGTGTGGCTCAGCAGCTTACACACTGTCCTGTAAACTGAAAGGTCCCTGGTTGATTCCTGGTCAGGGCACATGCCTGGTCCCCAGTTGGGGGTGTGCGAGAGGCAACTGATAGATGTTTCTCTCCCTCTCTTTGCCTCTCCCTTCCCCTCTAAAAATAGAGGAGGAATAAACAGATCTTTAAAAAGAATAGTAATAAATAACATAAAATAAAAAACCCTACAAGGAAGGACAGGCTGTCACCCACGCTGTGCATATGGGGCACACAAGTTCAGAGAGAGCACCTTGCAGGGTGAGGGCATGCGGGAAGATGAGGGTAGGCACCTGCCACCATCACTGCCTACCTCCTGCCTGACTTGCCGTTGACTCGGAGCAGCCAGGGCTGGTCCTCAGGCCGGAACTCCTTGAGGACAATGCCGTACTTCTTCCTCCGAGCCTCCTCTCGAAGCTTCCGGTTGAACTCACTGCCTGCACCTGACTCGGGCATCTCTTCCTCTTGGTAAATCTTCTTGTTGCTCAGGTCTCGCTCTAGTCGGGCCTGGGGGGAGAGTGAGGGAAGCAGGAAGCCAAACCCCTTATCAGGGTGCCTGTCTTTTACTCAGGCTGTGCCCCTACCCCAAGACCACCCTGTACCCTCCCCAAGCTGAGTTACAGACACTCCAAGCCAACTTCCTACTTGGCAAAAAAAAAAAAAAGGTAGAAAGCTGGCACTTGGTGAATGAAGTACCTGTTTGTGCAGCTTTCTGAAAGTTTGAAGTTGTTTTCAAATGAAAATTTTAAAAAAGAAACAGTAACAAACAAACAAGCAAACAGCCCTGGCTGGTGTGGCTCAGGGGATTGAGTGCCATCCTGCAAATCTAGGGGCTGCCGGTTCGATTCCCAGTTGGGAAACATGGCTGGGTTGCAAGCCAGGTCCCCAGATGGGGGTGTGCGAGGGGCACCGCACAGTGATGTTTCCCTCTCTTTCTCCTTCCCTTCCCCTCTCTCTAAAAATAAATAGATGAGTAAAACCTTTTAAAAAACAAAAGAGGAACGTAAGGTCATAGGGATGGTGAAACAAAAACAACACTGAAAACACCCTGTTGGAAATGGCCTTCTCTCTCTGCATTCGACTTTGGACTGCCTATAATCCAGTCATGTCTCATCACGGTCTGCTCCGAGCCCCGGTCTGCTCCGAGCCCCGACTCTCACCAGGGCCAGAGCTGCCGCCCCCCCGCCCCGCCACTCCCCGCTTCACCCGCCCTGGCACCCACAGCAGCGCCATCACTTCACCACACCCCCTTAAAACCCTTCATGGCTTCTGCTGCAGACTGAATGTTGGTGTCTCTGCCTCAAAACGCCTATGTTGAAACCTAACCCCCAGGGGGATGGTGTCTGGGGTGGGGCCTTTGGGAGGTGATGAGGTCACGAGGGTGGAGCCCACATAAAAAAGGACCCCCAAAAAGCCCCCTTCCAAAAAGGACACATCAAGAAGACGGCTGTCTCCGAACCAGCAAGCGCGTATCACCAGTCACTGGATCTGCTGCTGCCTTGATCCTGGACGTCCAGCCTCCTGAACTGGGAGCCGTGTCTGTGACTCAGGTGGCGCTCTCTTACAGCAGCCCCACCAGACTGAGACAGCCTGCGAAGCCCTTTCCCGATCCTCTGCCAACGGGGGCTCTGAGACCCTCTGAAGGGTGCAGCCTCCGCCCTAGCCCAGGTAAATCTAAGCCAAAAATGCCCTCCAGTGGGCACAGTTTCTAAATACTCTCCTTCCAAGAGAAGGCCTCCAGCAGGGCCTGACAGATTTTACCCAGAGCCCAGCAGCTCACCCTGGACCGTAGTCACGGTTTACCTCCACCCGGGGAACTCTGAGGAAGAGGTCTTAGTCACTACCATTACAGCCACAAGGGCCCCGCAGAACCGGGACTTACCTGATTCCAAGTAGCGAAGTTGACTTTATCAGCTGCATTGAAGGCCATGATGTTATATTTTTTGGTTGTGTTTCTGGAATGGTCAGGAAGAGGCAGTGCTCAGTCCATCTATCATTGAACAAACCCTCCCGGGTTCAGCCCTTTGTAGCAGGCAATGCTGAGCTGAGGACCCCTGAAACACCCCCGAAGCTCCCAGTCTGTCAGGAAAGCCAGCTGCATGCTCTGAACCCCATGCAGAAAAACGGACAAAGACTGAGGAGAATCCAAGGCGTGAGGAGAGTTGGGAACTCAGCCCTAGGCAGGAGGGCGGGGCAAGCAGGGAGCGCTTCCTGGAGGAGGAAAATAATGGAACCGGACTTGGGGATCAACAAGCATCCACCAGCAGAGTGACAGCTGGGGAAAGGGCATTCCCGACAGGGGGAGTGCTAGGCCACGGGCTGCATCGGACTGCGATTTAAGGTGCCCATTCATTCATTCATTCATTCATTCCGCTGGAAAAACAGTGACGCCCCACTGAGGCCTCGGCTCAGCTCCAGACCTGCCTTCAGGTCGCTGCCAATCTGGAGGGCGAATCACCAGCCTGTCGGGCTCGTCCAAAGGCCCTTAAAGGTTTTAATCCCTTTTGGGGGGAGGGGGCAGTGGGAGGTGGGATTAGAAACTTACTTGGGAACTCGAACGACGTACTCTGTGACATTCTGGCTGCCGGGGCCCTGCGGGAAGAGAAAGCGGGACGGTGAGTGAGGGCTGCAGAGGCCGTCGGGGCCCCTGAGCACCGCCTCATACTTACGAGGGCCGCCATGAGCAAGTGTCGGTGGTTCGGATCTGGTCCAATTCGGGTCCTTTTAGTCTCTCCTGAGGCCCACGACCCTCAGACCGGGGGAAGCCGCCCTCCCGGTGCAGGGTCTTTGGCCCCGATGCGGAGTTCGCAAGTCCGAAATGCCACCGATCCTCACTAAAGCTCCTCGGAAGCGCCGCTGGGTCGGCCTGCTCTCTCAGGGGCCGCTCCTACCACGTCTGCGCCTGCGCCTAACCTGGAAGCGAAGCTCTCCCGAGTACCGCGTCACGGCCCCGGCCTCCTTCTCCGCCCCGGGCCCCTCACTGAGCCTTTCACGGGAGTGAGCCAGTCCGAGTCCCAGCTAAATGCCTTCCGGCGCTCGCGCGTCCGACCACTGCGGTAGCCGCGCGGCTCATCTAAACCGAGGTGCGGACACGCCCTCCGTGACCGCAGCTCGCAAAGGCCGCGGGGCATCCTGGGAGGAGGGAGAAACTACCCCTCACAGACTCTGGGAGCCTTGGGCATGCGCCGCCCCACTCCGGAAGTGAGTTCCAGGAGGCCGCGTCACCATAGCAACCGAGGCCTCACTTGCGCTGATCCCCCGGAGCGCCACGGGAATCTCTTTGGAGTTCATTTCCTCTCCCTGCCCCGGGGAGTCCCCATCATCTAGCTAAAGGATTGGTCCAGGGACCCACGTGATGTTGAGCCGAGCCGGGAGGGGTCAGGACCTGAGCGGAGATGGGGCGCGACCACCCCACAGGCCGCTGGCTGAATGGGGCTGTGCAAGTCCAAGCTGCTACACATGGGCAGGCCCCTGAGGCCCCAGGAGAAGGGTAACATCGCAGGGGTGGCAGGTTTACTGAGGGAAAGGAGGCTGTGAAGGGCAGGAGGGAGATACAGGTACCCCACCTCACTTGACCAGGTGCGCACACGCTCCTTGCCCACACCATAGTAGTGAGCATGCTCCCATAGCAGCCATTCAGTTTTCCAGTTGAGCGCCTGCTGTGCTCGTTCAGGGTGCTCCGCGATGACTGTGTCAAACCAGCTCCCTGTTCTTTTGAAGATTACAATGTAGTCAAGGAGACAGTCTCAGAAAATGGTGCCTACAACTCAGGAGATGTCACGAGAAAAGCACAGTGGCTCTGAGGGTTCAGGGACGAGGGGGGTTTAAACTGGGTCCTGCAGGATGCATAGGAGTTGGCTAAGCAAAGGCAGACGAAAGCAAGACCAAAATTGCACCATAAACTACAACACCCCATAGATGTGTCCGGTAGCTGTAGATACTAGTTTACTCTTCGCTCACTACTGTGTGTCAGGAACTCTAAACTTCTAGAAATGCAAGGACAAGTAAGAGAGAAATAGTCCTTGCCCTCATGTAGTACAGTGGCTAGGAGGCAAAAAAAAAAGATAAACAGGCAAAGTCATCACTGATCATGGCCATTGCTGTAGAGGAACTGGGTTCCCATGCAGGGAATGATGGGTGAGCTGTGACCTGAAGGCCCTGAGGCAGGGATTTCCCAGATGGAGGGAACAGCAGTGGAAGGAATGAGCTGGCAAGTTCAAGGGACAGAAAGGAGGCCAGGAGGCTGCTGGGGCTGCACCAGAGTGAGGGAAGGGGAAGGTGGTATGGGTGAGTCTGGGGAACAGGCAAGTCCCCGCCCCTATCTGACCTTGTTTCCTCAGCTGTAAAATGGGATGGCAGTTATTGTGACGCTTGAAGGAGATGCCACATGCAAGGGACCTAGTCTGCTCAGGTGCACATCCTCTTCCACAGAACCCACAGCAGCACTAATGTTTGCCATGCCTGGATACACCACTGGGCCTAGGTACCCACCCTCAGATACCATCCTCAGGCAAAAGTGGGTATGCCAGCAGACCTGTGTCTGGTGTCCCCAAGGACGTGCACTGAGCTGCGGACACAATCACATCAGTGCCATTGACCTACAGGCACCAACCCCTCTCCTTCCCTGGGCACCCAAGACATCTTTCCCCCTGGATCATCTTTGTGATGGGCAGCCCAGGCTGTGGCAAAGGGACGCATGCCAGAACATGGTGACTAAGTATGGGTTCTGCCTCGTGGGGCTCGGCCAGCTGCTGCCAAAGGATTCCCAACGCAGCACCCAGCAGAAGCAGAAAATCCACGACAGCATGCTGCAGGGGGTGCCCACAGCAAGAGTTTATGGGTGCAGGGGCAAAGGGAAGAAGGGGGTACATCAGGACAAACTTCCCGGATAGGCCCCGTGGAAGCTGAGGAGCCCAGAAGGCTGCGGCTCCCTGCCTGGCCACTGTTTTGTTTCCCTGTGCCTCTGTGTCCTCATCTGTGAAACGGGAGAGCAGCCAGACCCACAGCAGGAGTCTGGTGAAGGTCAGACGACATTCTTCAGTGCTTGGTGGATTGCCTGGCTCTTAAGAAGGGCTCGATAAAATTAGCTAGTATTTGTTATTCCCTTTGTGACCCTGAGCACATATATCATTGTCCCTTTCTCTGTCCCTGTTTCCTCCCCTGTAAAATGGTCGCCCTAGTATCAACCTATAAGGTGGTAGTGATGAGTAAATGAGACCCAGCCAGCCTGGCACATGGCAGACATTCACCCAGCATGCAGTTTGTGCCGGCTCCTCAGAAGTGCTTCCAGAGGCCTCCGGGCATCACAGAAGACTCAGACTCTTAGGTATTGGGGGGGGAAGCTGTTCCTCGAATTCACCTCCGGTCCAAACCGAGGAAAAGAACTTGCCAAGGTGACCGCTTAGGTGAGGGCCTCTGGGCACTGATCAACCCACCCCTTTTCTTCCCAGGATATCAGGAGTTTATTGTGAGTGACCCAAATGTGTATGAGGGTGCCAGGCATGCCGCCATTCTTCCCTCCCCACTGTGGCTGGAGATCTGAATGGGTGAGACTTGGGGGAGAGGAGATGACCAGAGGGAAATGGAGTTTTGTATTATCAAGGGACAGTCTGGTTGTTGGAAGCATCTAGAACCTGGGTGAATAGCTAAAGACCTCTATGAGGGCAGGGACAATGTCATTTTAATATCTCCCTGCACAGTTTCTGCCCACTGAGTAGTAGGGGGTTTAGCAGCATCTCTGGGCCATTAAGATGGAACACAATTCTTCATCTATTTGTTCCCCAGATGGTCCTTGAGAACAGGCCCTGTCCAGGGGAGTCCATGAGGCAGACTCCGTGCCTGCTCTCAGGATGTCAACAGCCAGAGCAGTAAGTGACGGAACAAAAAAATGCCTGGTCGCGGTCATTGCAGTGAGGAGCATAAGGCAGAATGACATCCTGGAGGGGTGCTATTTCAGTTTGGGTGGTCCAGGTGGCCCCCAGGAAGCAGGGACATTGGAGAGCTGAGTGATGATGGAGGAGCTAACTGGTGCCGGGCAAGTTGGGGTGGATTTCTTCAGGTTATTTTTACACTTTATGAAAAGGCCCACCTGGGCACCTGAACACTGAGGACTGGAGCATTTGGAAACGGCAGAGCAGGAAAAGAGAAACCGAGGCAGGCTGTAGGCCTCCAGGCTTTTGCTGGATTCCAGTTGAAATGTCTTCAAAGAAGTCCAGACCGAAATCAAAGGTTGTTGGGCCTGGACAGCTGCCCCCAGGGCCAGTGGGGCCCTGCCCTTGGCTCGTGCCACCACTGGAGCAGTTCCGGGCTTCTCTGCCCTTGTCATCCCTGGGCCAGCGGCTGCCCCAAAGTAGGCTCCCAGCCACAAAGGCCAGATGAACAGACTCCACAAGTGGCCGCGAAGTCTTGAAACAGAGGCTGCAAACTCCCAGCCTTTGGGCCTCGTTTGATCCAATGATGTGTTCAGTTTGGACTCTAGAGCTTTTGGCCATTTTAAAATTTTAAATTAGTGGCCCGCTTTCAAAAGTCAGATGCCACATCAAAACTCCCAGCTTCCCTTGAAAAATCGCCTGACTTGGCAACACGGGGCCTGCATGTCCCAATGGTCACAGCAATGTGAACTGGTCCCCAGGTGTTTCACCGCGCCCAGCACAAGAACATTTCTCTCTCCAGTCTTTCATGGAGATCGGCGTTCTTTTGCCCAGGGTCACACAATTTAGGTAGTGGATGCAGGACTGAATTCCGAGTCTGGCCTGGCCCTTGGTGGGCATAGTATGTCAAACAAACACATAGGACACACCCCAGCAGACGCTGCCCAGAGGTGGTGGGGAGGGCCAGCCAAGCCATCTGGAGCTCTGTACGCAGGTTGGACTAAAATACCCAGGGTTAGGAGGCTCATTTATCTGGGTGGATATTTCTCCCAAAGTTGTCACCTGCACTGGTGGACAAAAGGTGATTTTAGGGGGTTCACAGAAGAACATTTAAAAATAATCATGTATTTAAAAAAACTTTTGCCCTGGCCAGGTAGCTCAGTCAGTTAGAGCGACATCCTGATTCAACAAGGTTTTGGGTTCGATCCCCGGTCAGGGCACGTGTGAGAAGCAACGAATGAATACACACATAAGTAAGTGGAACAGCAAATCGATGTTTCTCTCTCTTTCTAAAATCAATCAGTAAAAATTTTTTAAAAAGAGAGAATGGCTCCCTAGTTTCTGGGCCAACTTTGAAATAAAAATGAAATGAAACAATAAAATTAAAAAACAATTTTATTAATTATAGTCTCACAGGACATTGCCAAGATGTTAGCATCTTCTGTTTCCGTTGTAACTTACCCCCAAGGGCAACATCGGACTCGACCTGCATTTAGCATCACAACAAGGATATTACCATTGTTATGTATTTGCTTTACTGTTACCTCCAAGGCAACAACATTCACTTTCTACTTACCTACTTGATATCATTGCTTTAAAAAAAATTAAGTAGAAAAAGGAAGTTCGTGGAATTAAAGGTCTAAAATAACAGCGCTGGCAGTGAGACGCCCACAAACATTTACCTGCAAAGCCTCGGGCAGCTCGGAAGCACAGGCACTCACCACCGGGAGAGAGAAGAGCTGTGGCAGGTGTGTGCGCTGTGCTCCCTCGAATGGAAAAGCCTCCAAGGATATCTTTGGTACTTTTGTGATGCCAGATTTTAAACAGAATTTGAAGAGTCTAAGGACTTCACATACCCCGATCAAACCATTATGGAGGTGTGGCCACACTTGCTTTGTCTGTGCTAAAATGTCTTGTGACTGCCAACTGTGTTTGGAAGCACATCCCAGATCCATTATGGGCGCTTCCTCACCCAACCTCTGCCGAGATGATCGACATTAATTCCTTGAGACTATTAGATGCCCAGTCCTGACTTGCATTTCCCCAGAGTCTGAAAACTGTCGCTTTGATTCCTAGCTGGTTAGATTTAGGAGTAAAACCAGGTCCATGCGTTGCTAGGTCTTTCTTACTCCAAGGCAGGCTGTTCTGCCTGCTTGCTGCCCTTGACGCGCTGAAAATCTGGGGCAGTTACCTGTACAACACCTCACGTCTGGGATTTGTCCCTGTACCTCCTTCCTTTGAGCGCTGTTCTCCTTGTCTCCTTCCAGCCCTTGTCTGACCTGTCCGCTGAAAGTTAACAAGTGCACTTAGATTTAGGTTCAATACATTTTGCACTTTTATAAATCCACAAATATTTCAGTATATATTTTGTTTTTCTTTTTTAAAAAAGATTTGATTTAATTATTTTCAGAGAGAGGGGCAGGGAGGGAGAGAGAGAGGGAGAGAAACATCGATGTGAGAGAGTAACTAACATCAGTTGGCTGCCTCTCACTCGCTCCTACCCCGGGACCTGGCCTGCAACCCGGGCACGTGCCCAGACTGGGAATTGAAAGGGCAAGCTTTCGGTTCACAGGCTGGCTGAGCCACACCAGCCAGGGCAGTATATATTTTCTAAAATATGACTCTTATAAAATTGCCGCGCTTCCATTATCACACCTTAATGTCAACAGATAACCAATCAATATTTGAATTTTCCAAACATCTCAAAACCTTTTCCTTTTCACATCTTGTTTTAATCAGGATTTAAGTAAGGTGGACCCACTGCAATTGGTTGCTGTCTCTGACCTCCCTTTTCACCCACAGGCACTCTTTCCACCTCTGTTGCTTCTGTTTCCTCGCAATTTTATTTATTGAAGAAGCCGACTCTCTGGTTCTCCTTATTTTGCATAGTGTGGATTTTGCTGATAGCAAAGTTAGTTTTTTCTACCACGTTTTTCTCTCTTCTGTATTTCCCGTAAGTTGGTGGTGTGCCTAGCATCCGGTCCAGGACTCAGATTGTTTTTTTCAAGCACACTTCATAGGTGTTGAGGTGAACTTCCAGCAGGTGGCACGCATGCTTAGTTGTCTCTTTGCCATAGCTGGTTTGGTGTTTGAATGTGTTCAAATGTGTTAAAGAGGAGTCAGGTCCCTGAATGTTTACCGGGACCCAGGAGGGCTTGAGGAAGTGAGGGAACCAGTGCTGCGTCTGCAGAGTTCCTTCCTTCCTTTCTTTCTTTCTTTCTTTCTTTCTTTCTTCCTTCCTTCCTTCCTTCTTTCCTCCCTCCCTCCCTCCCTCCCTCCCTCCCTCCCTCCCTCCTTTCCTTCTTTCTTTCCTTTCTTGCCAATAAACACCTTAATTACATGAGCTGAGATAGGAAGGAGGAGAGTGTGTTTGCCTTTCTGGGCCTTGGTTTTCCTCAGCGACAACTCCAGCTCCTTGCCCTCTAGCACATGGCCGTCTGCGCGGCCACCTTGGCCTGGTCTCAGAGCCATGCCTGCTGAGGCTGCTCCTCTAGAAGACGGCTGATTGTGGCATTCTTTTTCCTCCCTTCATATTTCTTCTGAATTTTCTTTGATCATTTTTGCTAAAAAATCTTTTCATCCTCAGGAGCTAGCTTGGCCCTCTTCTTGCGGCCCAGGGGCAGTGCATAGTGGGATTTGAACCACTGTGAGTAAGGTGTGCTGGCAGTGAGCACGATGCAGTTCTTTCCCAGGGTCTTAGTGAGGACCACTTCATCGTGGGAAGCACTGCAGACAACATCAGTAATCCTTGGTTTGCACGTACAACACTTGGTGCCCCAAGAGCGGTTGCCCGTGTCCAGCCTTGAGACACGTTGACTCCCTGCACGCAGACGGTGTGCATGTGGTGGGGGCCGGTCTTAGCACTGGCAGCAGGGCGTCCTGGGTCATGGTTTTCCCCTTCCCGTGGGGCGGTTTCTCTCGCCCCAGGCCTGCGCACTTGTGCCAGTTAACCCTGAGAGATGCCCGTGGCTTGGTGCTATAAAGGGCCAGAGTTGTTCTGTCCAGTTCTGACGCTGCAGGGCTGTAATACTCTCTGCTCCTCAGTGGTCTGCTTCCACTTCTGCTTGCCCGTGCATGGATCAGTGTGAGTTTGGTGTAGAGTGCTGTGATTATTTTCGGGAGGCTCCTTCATGCCTGCTGTAACTCAGATTGTGTGCCCCCAATCCATATATGCTGAGGTCCTAGCCCCCAAGACCTCAGAATGTGGCCGTATTTAAAGACAGGGTTTTTAAGGAGATGACTAAGTGAGAAGAAGTCATTTAGGCAGTTACCGATCCAGTCTGACTGGTGCCCTTAAAAGAAGAGATCAGGACACAGACCTGCACAGAGGGGAAAGCACTGCAGACCTAGGGAGGAGACGGCCATCTACAGGCCACAGGGAGAGGCTTCGGGGGAAACTGACCTTACAGATGACCTGACTCTGGAATTCCAGCCTCCAGAACTGCGAGAAAATAGAATTTCTGTGTTTGAGTCACCCAGTCTGTGATACTCAGCCCGACCGAAGCAACCCACGGGGTCAGACAGTGATGGCTGTAAAAGGCCCACCAGCCTCTTATCTCCTGGTTTTATAACTTTCTTCTAGTCACTTTTTCTACAATTGATTAGCTGGAATTCTTCGCGAAAGAAGAAATTTCCATCCTCAACAAGGGCTATCTGGTTAGCTTGAAATATAGTTCCTACCAAACCGGTGGCATAAAGGCTTCCTTTCCCTTTAATGGCCAATTTTCAGACCGAGGTGTTGGCGTCTTGCTTCCCTCCAGTGGTGACAGTGAGTTTCGTTATCTCATTTTCCTTTGCTTTGTCCTCTCTCATCATTGTGAACTCCTGAGTCTTCATGTATTTTATGTATGTCAACCAACCAGTCTTTTCTTGGTGGTGGTGCTCCAGTTGTTACATGTTTGGCCAAGAGGCGCTCCTTCACATTGTCACTTGTGTCCTTTTCAACAAAAAGGACAAAAGTTGTTTCAAAAATTGCTTTCTGACACAAGACTTGCCACGCCCACCTTTCACATGTCCCACCCAGTCCCGGAATGGGCCATTTCTCCACGGAGCACTTTCTCACTGGAGTCCCGTCTAGGTGCAGAGGTCATCACTGCTGCTGGGCGGTCATTGTTTCCAGGCTTTTCCAGGGGACAGAGCCAGGAAACACAGTTTTGAAAGGGAAAAAAACCACCCCACAAGTTCATACTGTTATTTCCAGCTCACCCTTAACATCACAGTGTTTTTACTTCTCTTTTCTCTTTCCCTAAAAATTGTTTCCTAATACCACGAACATACTCGTTTGCATAATGCCAGTGGATGCAGAGTCGAATATATCACTATTAACAACTAAGAATAAAACTACCAAGGGCCTGACCGGGTAAACTGCTCCGTTAGTTGGAGAGTCATCCGGATGTGTCAAGGTTGCGGGTTCCATCCCTGGTCGGGGCGCACACGGGAATCGACCAGGGAGTGCATCAGTAAGTAGGACAACAGATCGATGTTTCTCTCTCTCCTTCTCTGCCTCTGTCTCTGTCCCTTCTTCTCTCTAAACTCAATAAATTAAATAAAACGAATGAAACTACAGAGGGAAGATTTTGTTTTTATTTGCAGTGCTGGTTTTCCTACTATCTTATTGTGGGTGTTCTATAAAACACTGGGTCTCCTGGAAGATTATTGCCTCTATGTAGTTATGTATGCCACGGCACTGATACACAGTTGGGTACATTTGTAAATTAAATAATTTGTAAATTATTTCATGATTTCAAAGTGAAAGCCACATAAAAAGTCATATCCTGCGAGAACTCACTACTGTCCGTTCCTGTCCACCCCCCCCAAACCACCCCCCCCCCAAACTGTGCCCTCTCTCCCCATCAGCAACCACTCTCCTTGGTTTCTGGGCTGTCCTCTGATGTCTCCTTTTGCAAATATAAAGGTGTGTATGTGTGTGTGCGTGCACCTCCTTCTCACACAAAACTAACACTCTATACATACTAGTCTTTATTTTGATTTGTATTTCTTTAAATTTTTTAAATTGATTTGAGCAAGAGAGAGAAGGGGAGAGATTTGTTGTGACACTTACTTATTTCTGTATTCATTGATTGCCTCTCTACGTGACCTGACCAGGGATCGAACCCTCAATCTTGGCATATCAGGATGACACTCTCACCAACTGAGCTACGTGGCCAGGGCTAGTCTTTGTTTTACTTACCCCCTTTACAGTACACTCCAAAAATCTTGTGTCGGCAATGCGAGGCCTTCCATGTACCTTTTCACAACTACTGTTCCACTGTGTGGCCGTGCCGTGGTTCCTTCAGCTGCTCTCCCAGGGTCACTGAGTTGTTGGACAACTTTAGTGACCGACAAGAAGCTGTTGCTGTCTTTAGCCACCGCAAACCATGCCGCACCTTTGGGTGTCACTTGATATTTTTGCTAGTACCTCTAGGATAGGCTCTTAAGAGTGGGGTTGATGGTTTAAAAAGAAATGCATAGGTCATTTTGGTACTTGTCACCTCACTCTTCACTCTGTGCTGCCACTAGCAGTGGATAATAGTGCCCGTTTCCTCACAGCCAGCAAGAGAATGCTGCCAGAAGTTTGGATGGTCAGCCTACTGAGGTGTGAAATGGTACTTTGATGTAGTTTTAAGTGGGCATTTCTCACTCTTACAAGTGCGGTAGAGCATCCTTTCCAAAGTTTAAGGTTCATTTCTTTTGTGTACTCTTATATCTTTTGCTTTTTTTCCCTAATGGAGTGCTGGTCTTCTTGATTTCCAGGAACTCTTTATATATTAGGGTTATTAACTCTTTGTGATATGTTTGCAGACACTGTCCCCTGCCAGCTTGTCAGTTATCTTTTGAGTTGGCTTTATTCTTTCGCCATGCAAAAAATCATCTTAAATTTTTTTTTGTTAAATTTATCAATATTTTGTGTTATTTCTTTTGAGACATAGTTTTGTTTTGTTTTTTCTCCAACCCTAGATTTATAAGGGAATTCCTTTATGGTTTATCTAGTACTTGTGTGATATTATTTCTTACATTTATATCTGATCCATTTGGAACTTATCCTAGTTTTTGGAATGAGGTGAGGATTCAATTTGATCTTTTTCCAAATTGCAATCCAGCTGCCCCATCATTTAACTAAATGTCTGTCTGTCCTCCATTGATTGACACGCCAGCCTAGCCATATGCCACCTTTCCATATTGACTCGGGTCTGTTTCTGAACTTTTTGGTCTGTCCCAGGAAGGGGTTTGTTTGTCCCTTGTGCACTGTCGTTTTAATGATGGTAGCTTTATTAGCTTTTACTATCAGCTAGGATTGAATGCTCCTCTTCCTCTTTAGGTTCTCCTGGTCACTCTGGCTTGTTTTTGGATATGAATGTTAGAAGCAACTCAACTAAAAAATCTTATCACATTTGGATGACATCACAATTATAAACTAATTTAAGAACTCTCAGCTCCTTTTATAATAGTCTTCCTGTCCAGGAACATTTATATCTTCCTTTTGTTCAAAGTCTCCTGTGTCACTTAGGAATGTTTTATTCAAGGTTCCCTTGATTATCGTGAAGCCTTTTCATACTTTTGGAAAAGTCTGGCCTATTTTGCGTTTTGTTTTTGTTGCTGTTGCAGATGGGGCCGTCCTTCCTCACTGGGGACTTTTGTGTGCATGTTGGTTGCTGACTTCTGTGTGTCAGGGCTGTATGCCATTACTTTCCCAAACTCTCTGAAGTCTGTACTAGTTTATCTGTTGGTTTTGCGTTTTCCAGAAATATAATCACGTAATCTGCAAACAAACATGGTTTTACCTGCTTATTTCCAATTTAGATTTGTCAAATTGCTTTCTTAGTATCTTGTTTTAGTGAAGCCTCCCGTACCTTACTGAGTCATAGCGGCAAGAGTGGGCAGTTTTGCCTTGTTCTCAACGTTAGTGGGAAAGCAAGTTTCCATTGAGTAAGGTGCTGGCTCAGGATACACTTATCAATTCCTACCACTTATTTATTTCAAATGATAAGACAGAGTTTATTTAGAAAGTTACAGAGTTAGTAGAAGTGAGCCAGCTGGGCTGTTGTAGGCTCAGGAAACAAGTTACAGAAGCAAAAGGGCCCTTGGAGCTCAGGAGAGAGGCAAAGGTAATGTGCCTGGGGGAAGAAGACGGGGAGGGAAAGGCAAGTGCAGCGTGCAGGAGAGGGAGGGGCTCCCCTATCTCGTCACTTCTTTTTAATCCAGGATGCATGCTGAATTTTTTCAACTGTCCTTTCTGAGTTTATGAGGATAATGATGACTTTTTCCTAAGATGTTATTACAATAAATTGAATTAAACCATTCTTGCTTTCCTGGAATGAATCCCACTTGGTTTTATTTTTTAATATGCTTTTGGATTCTATTTTATAAGCAAATTCTGGAGAACTAGGAGGTGGAGCTTCCTTCTAGTGGGTGGCTATTGTGACTCGGGAAAGTCTCCCTGCAGCGGGGCCATCAAAGAGGACAGCCTAGTGATGTGGGCAGTGGTGACTCTTGCACCTTCCCCAGTGAGTGTGTGGGCAAGAGGGTGCCAAGTGAAGATGGCTTAAGTTGTATCTTAAAAGGAATATTTCAATCTAAATTCCCAGCAACAAGGACTAGTTAATTATCGAACATCCATACAGAATACTATGTAGTGGTTAAAAAGAATTAGGAATCTCCTTATGAGTCAATATGGAATCATTCCTAGTTATACGGAGTGAATAAAAGTCAAGGGCAAATCAATCTTCACCTTTTATATCAAAAAGAAAAAAAAAAGGGGGGAAAAGAATACCAGAGCTGGATTTGCTTGCACGTTTTATGCCCAAAATAGCTACAGGAGGAGACATAAGAAACAGAATACTTGGTCACCTCCAAGAAGAGTAAGACTGGGTGGCTGGAGACAGTGAGGACTGCTTCACTTTTTCCTGTTTGTGTTTGGCTTACAAGCTCTACCAGTGTCCTACTTATCAAAAATATAAGTAAGACACAGACTTGAAACTATAAAAATAAGGGCCCGGGGGACCCGATTATTCCTTACTGACCTGCACGGGAGCCCCTTTTCCGGGTGTCTGGGTGGACCAGGCCAACACTGTCATGGTGTTTGCTCCATGGAGACAATGGTCCGGAGAGCGCCAGGCCAGGGCCAGGTGGAACATCAGGTGGCTGATGGCATGTCGGCTGTCTGCCTGGAGATGCACTATACCCTGTGTGAGCCCATCTTGACCGTCTACCAGCAGAACTTCTTCCTAAACATAGGCACTACAGGCTTGCTGCTCATCGCCCTGGCCTCCAGAGGGCAGGTCCAGCTTAAAACAGCGCCGGAGCCATGCTGTGGCCTAGTCTCTCCAGGCCTCAGTACATCTGTGTACATCTGGGGAATTCCATTTCCTCCATTAAGCAGTACAGGGGCAGGCTACAGCCTCCCAGCTATGACATCTAAGGTCTAAACAGAGTGATCAGCTCCAAAACCACAAAATTAAATGCATTTTAGAACATATTGACAAAACATGAGATTATGACAACTGGTCAACCACAGCTCAAGTCAAAGCTATATGGACTCTCCAGGTATAAAGAAGGGATAGCTTAATTCACACAGCAACCCAGGCAATTCCTATACTCTTCACTGTTATGAAGATGGTGAACTTTAGTGATGTTCCCCTCACTGAGGGTAGGAACATGACATTAGGCTAAAGGGAGGGATGGCAATGCCTGCGGAACTAGCTGGGCCCAAGAATGGGATGGGAGGCCTGCTGGGTGGGTGATCCCCGACCTCCTTCACTGTAGCCTGTTTGGAGGGACAGCATCTCTGTACAGCTTGTATGGCTGGGTACCCAGCTGGAACATGAAATCTTGTCTTATCCTGGCCTTCCTGACCCATTTCCCTCTCTAGTATGGCCACAGGACTGTACCTCCTGATTCTCTTCACTGGCAATAGAGGCCTGCGAACTTGTTTCCCCCTTTTCATTGGGGTGGAGGGCAGTAACACAGCTGTGACTAAGAATGACCCCTCTAAATCTTGACAGAAGCAGCTCCAGAAAGCATTTTTGCTAAGTGCTGCTCTGTCATCAAAAGTCTGCAGTGAGACAGCAGGGGACTGACTCTTCCTTCACCCAAGAACCAGCAGAGGGCTCAGAGGGGGTGCAGCGCCTGGGAGATACAGCGTGAGTGCAGCCTACACTTCTAAGCTGTGCATGTGACCCCAGAGCAACTGGATCCCCCTTCCTGGCCCACTGTGCCACAACATGAGCTCCCTGGGGGCCATCAATGAACACTCCCACAGGGACAAGTTCCTAAGAAATGTGGAAGGTCACAGGGCTGTGAATGGCCCCACCTAGAGGCAGCACTGTTGCTGTCACCTGCTCAGTGCTGCCATTTAAGCCTCTGGACCCAGGCATCCAGATTCTGATGGTGAAACCTGATTTTTAAGTGTTAGTGTTCAACTGTAAAACCAAATGGGACACTCCTGCTACACAGTATACCTCAAGATGACTGCTCCTATGCTGGGCAGTTCAAGTGGCCCCTTAGTTCACTCTCCTATCTCCTGTCCTCACCCTTGAGAGGCCATGGCCTGCCACCAAGCACTTAATTGGTGCCACTACTTTGAACAGGATAGGTTTCCAACTCAAGGCTCTCTAACGACAGCATGTAGCAAGGCTGGGGTGACTGCTGTGAGGTAAGGCCAAGTTTGCTGTGGTGGTAGGGTGCGTCCATGGGAACGCCTATCCCTGGGGATCATCCTGGGTGCTTTGCTCCCCAAGTTCCCAGAGGGAAGAACAGGGTGGAGGGAGAAGCACACCACAGGCGTATGGCTTGCTTCTTCCTCCCCAAACAAAATCAGAGAGCAGTCTTTTGGGGGTGGGGGGTGACTTGTACTGCACTCTCATAGGCCAAATCTGTTCTTCTACAAACACAATTGCATCCAGCACACAGTTTTAGACAAAAAAGCTCTTTATTTAACCAAAAAAAAAAAAAAAAAAAAAAAAAAAAAAAAAAAAAAAAAAAAAAAAAAAAAAGAAAAAAGGGAGGGGAAGAAAAGTCATAGGAAAGTACAACGTGCCTGCAGAAAACTATTTTCTCTTATAATTTTGTTTTCTTAAAAAAAAGAAAAAACACAACACAAAGCTTGTAATTTCCAATCACCATTATCAGGCTCTTACAACATCTATAAAGAACATACATCTGCTTCAAAACTCTACAGGGGCAGGTGGGGAACAGAGAGAGAGACGGCACCCAGCAGACATGGGGAGGTTTTGTTATCATTTATTTGTGAAGTTAAAAACGAGCGATAAAAAGTAAAAACTGCCATACAATTTTTTTTGTTCTCAATTTGTTTGCAGTTTCAATGTCCTCTTGAACAGATGAAACATGACAGACCAGTCCTGGGAGAGAGGACGCGGGAGGGAGGAGGGAGGGGCCGCGGGAAGCCGAGCTCGGGCAGAGGGAGGAGCGAGAGGAGCAGAGAGGCAGAGGGGCTCAGCCGATGGGGGGCGGGGCGGGGCGGGGGTTTCCTGCAATACCAACACCTGGTCCAAGGAATGTTCCAACTCTAACTAAAAAAAAGAAATAGCAAGATTGACTTTTTTTTACTTTTTAGAAGTTTATTTTAAAAACATGAAGAGGGCCAAGAGTGGTAGGGAGAAAATGAATTACTTTCCCTTGAAAGAAGCAGTTTCAGGAAGGGTGGGTATAGAGATTTATATATATATATCATCTTATAGGTTTTGTTTCACTTCGCGTTTATTTTAAAAAAAATTTTTTGGCAGAGATTTAGTTCTCGCTATCTTCTATGGCTGGCTCAACATGAAGGACCCCAAATTTGAAAGAAACAAAAGCATGTGAGACACAGAAAAAGCGAGAGAGCGAGAGCCAGCACTGACCTCCAACCCACTTAGAGAGGGCTCCCCCACGGCAGCCATCGCTCTCTCACCTAACAAATGGAAAAAAGAAAGAAAGAAAGAAAGAAAAAAAGACACAAAAAAACCAAAGCCAAAAAGAAAAAAAAAAAAGAAAGAAAAAGCCCCCAAACAAAACAAATAATATTAAAAGAATTTTCACAGATGAAGAAGTTCACATTCATTCGATTCATTGAGCCTGCGGAGAGGGAAGAGATAGGAATTGGTCACTACAGGGAGGGGGAGGCAGGGGCGGGAGACTGGGGACTGTAAGGAGGGGGCCAGGAAGCCCCTCTCCCGAAACGGTGGCCAGCAGGTGTGTCTGTAACTGTCTAGTGAAGTGCTCCGGGGACTCGGCTGAGGTTGGACTGGCTCCTTGATGGGAGGAGGGGAGAGAGTGACACAAAGGCAAGAAGGAGAGAAGCAGGAGCCGCGGGAGAGAAGCGAAATGAGGGTCTGCAGGGGAGAAAGCGGTGGCTCCGGCGCATCACAACATGAACAATCTCAGAGATCACGGTGTCCCCACAACACCCCTGTGAGGTAGGTTGGAAGGTGGCAGCGATCATCATGCCCACTTCACAGACAAGACTGGGACACAGACACGGGCGTGAGAGCAGAGGCCAAACCCAGGTAGAGCAGAGGGGCTCCAGGGCTGGTCCCCTTGGCAGGCTCCCCACGTCCCTGCTGGAGCCAGGGCCACCCCACACTGGGGCTGCCTGCAAACACAGTCACTTGGACACAGTCGGGGAGAAGATCGTGGGTTTAAAAACAAAAAGAACAAAAGCCAAAAAAAAGTAATGCAGAGGGGGGAAAAAAGTATCCATTTTCTTCCCAAGTGGCCAGATTTTGAGTTAGCAGCCAGGTTGGTGACCAACGTTTCAGTGGCTGGCCTGCCCCCCACCCCCAGGACTACCCACCAGTTCAACAGTTCCACCTTTTATCTGTCTCGCACTCTCCCCCAGCATCACGACAGCATTACACAGGAACAAGCGAGCCGGCGGAGGGAGGCCTCTTCTTTAACCTCTGGACCCAGCGCACACTTCCCCTGGCTCACGGGGACTCTCGGAGACCTCCGGCCACACGGCCCCCGCTGCAGGCATCAAGGACACACCCCGCAGGGGAAGGGATTTCCGGCGCTACCCACTAAGGCAGGATGAACGGTGGCTGGGGGTTGGAAGGAAAAAGGAGGAGGAGGAGGGTGGCAATTCCCACTTGCCTGCTGCTGTCCCTGCTGTGTGGGTGGAGGCTGGGGGCCGCCAGGACCTGGGGTCTGTCCGTAGTAAGCGGCTTGCTGTCGGTAGTATTCAGCCCAGGCAGCGCTGTAGTCTGGCTGGGAGCCTGGGGGCGCTCCCGGACCCCCTCCAGTGGCCACTTGAGCTGTTGGGAGGAGAGGGTGAGTGAAACTGGCAAGAGTAGGCCCGGCCCTGCCTTGCCTCAAGCTCCAGTAGCTCAGCCTGTTTTTTTTAAACCAATGATGCAGTTGACATACAACATTGTATTAACTGCAGGTGTCCCGCAGCGATTTTCCATTTAAACCCCTCACAATATAACCATCACACTAACACCCAGCCCCCATACAAAGTCGTCGTAGTGACTATGCTGCACTACATCCCCGTTGCTACTTCCTGTTTTCTATCGCTCACCCTGCTTCTTGTAGTACTCCTCCCAGGCCTTCGTGTAGTCCTGCTGTGGGGGAGCTCCAGGCTGCTGGGGCTGCTGACCTGCAGAAGGCAGGCACTGAGGTAAGAGGACACAGTTGGCCCCCCTGGCTGACTTGAGCCCAGGCAGCGGCCCACACACTCACCGATCTTTTTGTAATACTCTTCCCAGGCCTTAGTGTAGTCTGACTGGCCAGCAGGCGGGGGCTGAGGCGGCTCGCCCTGGGCAGGTGGAGCGGCGGGGGCGGGGGCGGGACCGGGCACGGGGCCCGGGGGCTGCTGGTAGTAGTGTGAATAATAGGCGGCCCAGGCTGCATTGGGGTCTGCGGCAGCTGCGGCAGCTTTATCTGCAAGAAGAAAGCAGCGCAGGCTGAGGGCTGACACGGAAAACCAGTCCCGAGCCCAGACACCGCCCCATCAAATGGGCAGCCTTACTTACTCGGGTCATGAGGAGCAGGTGGTTGCCACTGAGGGTAGGTATTGCCCCATCCCTGGGGTGGGTACTGGTGAGGAGGGGGGCCTCCGGCACTGCAGGAGAGAGAGGAGGAACACATGAGCGCAGGCTGCTCCGCTGCAGGGGTAGAGACGACTAGTAGAAAGGGGACTCAGGGAAGGGTGTGAGAAAACTGACAGTGCATTAAGACCCAGGCCGTGATACAAAGCCCCCCGAATTCAACACCTATAGCATCTTGTAAAAGACGGTGTCTGTGAAACAGAGGGCTGGGCTGGATCATGTTTGGGTCCCGAACAATCATTGCTTCTGAAAGATGACGAAGAACCCCTTGGTGGTGAATGGAAATGGAAACAGGGCCTGTCACTCTTCTTGCCAGTGTATAGAACCCCGTGTCTCAAATCCCAGGCAGATGAAAATACTCACTGAGGGGGAGCCCCTGGCGGCCCCTGATTGAAGGGCCCAGGATTGAAGGGCCCCATGGGGCCGGCAGGGCCTGGTCCCCCTGGGCCTGGTCCAACTGGACAGAGGGGACCCTGGTGGAAGGAGGATGGGACAAGGTTAGCAGGTGAGAGACAGAAGCCAGGCCCAGGCCCCCAGAGCACTCCATGTGCCCACCTCAATCTTCTCCTCAATGAGCTGCTTGGCATGGTCAATTTGCTGGGGTGAGCCGCGGATAATGAACAGTTTGAAGTTGGGGTCCCCGTTTGGTGGCAGCTGCCGGGATATCTCTACAAAGGCGCCTGTCTGCTGGTTTATGGCTTTCACATTCTCACCACCTGAGGGGACACAGGTCGTGAGGGCAGGGTGGCAGGAGAGAGTGGGCGAGGGACCAGGGGTGGGGAGAGGCCTACTCACCTCGGCCAATGACTAGCCCACACTTGTGAGTGGGGATGGAGAAGGTCATCTCCCCGCCAGGCGGGCCCCAGTTGCCTTGGCCCCTTCCTCGGCCACGGCCTCCTGGGGGCATGCCAGGACCTCCTGGAGGGCCTGGGGGACCACTCTGCAAGACAGGAAGGAGATGGAGAGTGAAGAAGGAAGCCAGGCCTGTACCCTCTGCCCCACCAGCACCCCTCACCCGCCCCCGCCACCTACCCTCAGGCTCTGCAGGAGGTCGTTGATAATCCGCGCTGCGTGCTCACACCGGTCTGGGGGCCCCATTATGTGAGCTATCTTCTCAGGACCCGTCCCATCATCTGAGGCCAGCACCCAGAGAGCAGAGACACAGATTTAAAAGAGAAGCACAGCTCCAAACCACCGCCTCCACAGGACAGCACTGTGCCAAGCTAGGAGCCCAAGACAACTCAGACTCAGGGCCGCTCGCTGCACTCCACGTACTCAGGAGTGAGAAATAAGGCAGGCAGGCCCCACGTCCCCAGAGAAGGAAACCAACCAGCTCGGCAGGGAGGTGGCTGAGGCTTCGTTCTGCAAGTGGAACCCCTAAAACTAATGCCTGCATCTTATAGAACTGAAAACAACAAACTTCTGAAAAGCAGAAGATCCCTCCTCCCCAGAGACCTGCCCTCAGAGACTCTCACAAGCTTTGCAGGAGCCCAGAGTTGGGGTAGTGGTGTGATCCAGCCCGGGGTGCCCAAGTTATCTAGGCCATTGGTAGCAGAAAGGTAAATTCAACAGGAGAAGAAAACACGGAAAGTCTTCCCGTCACCAACTGTCTCACGGGGCTGCCCCACAGAAGATAGAGACAAGATCCAGCAGTAACGAGGCACCACAAAGAGGCTCAGCATGCTAACCATGGTGCCAAGACCTACAGGAGACCTTCAGGGTGATCTTAGGAGGACATGACTCGGCCCTGACCTTGTTTAAACTGGATCCGCACACCGGCGTCATTCTGGATCTTC
The DNA here is from genome assembly GCA_007922815.1 of Macrotus californicus. Classification (NCBI taxonomy): domain Eukaryota; kingdom Metazoa; phylum Chordata; class Mammalia; order Chiroptera; family Phyllostomidae; genus Macrotus; species Macrotus californicus. The sequence goes on from VMDR010000812.1 coordinate 100,736, forward strand.
TTGATCATCTCTCCACTCCGGCCAATGACCACGCCAACAGAGTGCCTAGGCACTGGCACCTGAGGGAGGAAAGAAGAGAGTCAGCTTTTGCTGTCTACTGGCTATAAAGAGCCCCTCCACACACACAGCCCCCCTTCTTCTCGGGGAGGCCTGCACTCACATCAATGCCTCCACCAATCCGGGATCCATACTCATTCCGGTCCCCAAAGCCACCCTGGTCACGCTCCCGGAGGATGTCCATCACCATCTCACAGGCTTGCTGCAAAGACACAGAGCATGGTGCACATGGCAAGCTCTGCTGCCCCACTGTGATCCCAGCCTCCCACAAACCGAGGGGTCACAGGCCTAAGCTAAGAACCGACACACAGGTGCTGAGCTCTGTTACCTGCCACCCTAGGAGGCAGGCAGGGTCAGCACCTCCACTTTCCAGATGAGAAAACAAAGTATCAGAGTTAGGCTACTTGCTCACACACAAATAACTGGGAGGAAGAGTTCAACACAGGAACACAAACCCTCGGCAGACTTCAAAGCCAGTGGTTTTGGAAACCTCTTCACTTCTACTCAAATCTCCAACCAGCCTACCAGATTTCTCTCCCTCCTCTAGAAATCACCACCTGCAAGGTGTGCTCACCTGCACTTTGTAAGGATCCCCAATGATCCGAAGGGGCTTGTCCACATTTGTGTTCTGGGAACCATCTTGAATTAAAATCATCTTTACTCCAGCTCGTTCCTTTAAAACCAACATTGACTGTCAGTGCAGAACTTTCTGGGAACTAGTGCACTTGGGGCAGGGTCCACGATCAAGAAAGGTAAAAGACTGGCAAGGCAGCTGGTGTACGTGTAGGTGTACTTCAGACACAGAAAGGACACTGTCTGGATGGAAGGAAACTTCTCTCCTCTGCTCCACCCTCTCACCTGTAGCTGCTTAATGGTCTCCCCGCCTTTGCCGATGACCAGGCCAGCCTTCCCTGCAGGGATCATAATCTCCTGCACCGTGCCATTCTGGCCCCCGTTGGCGTTGTCGTGGAACTGCCCTGGGGGGCCCCCGCGACCACGAGAGACAATGTCATCCAACATCATCTTTGCTTTCCTGGGAAGGGAAGGAATGGGGTGCTGTCACTTGAAAAAGTACTGGTCCGGTGACCCCCCAACTCAAAGCAAAGATGCCTCCAACACATGGGTCTGACAAATGAAGAAAAAGAGAATTACAGGCCCTGGGGCTGGGGTGCAGGGACATGGTGTGAGTCACCCACAACTTTCAAAGGGATCAAGAGGACTTCTGCCCATTCCCATCACAATGACAGGCCCAGCCAGCACTTACTGGACAGATTCTGGGGCTCCTGTCAAGGACACACTGCGCTCGGGGAGGCCACCACTGTCTGGAGAGAAGAGGAGATAGGGTCAGTGCCTTTCTTCTAGGCCTGTGGACCCTGGAAAGGTCTTTATTGGAGATGAAGAAACTTCCAGAACAAGCAACGGCCACTTCTGCCACCATTCATCAGCTTGAGAAATCAATTTACCTCCCCAAAGACCTGGGAGGCTGCGCTATGCAAGGCCAAGGTCAGGAAGCTTAAAGTCCAATAAGGGAGGCAGAACTTTTAGAGAATAAGAGGTGGAAGGAGAGGCAGTTTATGGAAAGGTGAAACCCCAGCCCATTCTCGCTACCACTGACAATCACGTGTGCGCCCTGTAGTTAACAGACTCCACTTTGCTAGAGCAAGGCCTCAGGACCTCCCGAAAAGCAGACTCCTACAGAGGAGCAGGCAGAATGCAATTCAAACCCAGGCCTGTCCTCAAAGCTTTTCTTTCTAATGCACCTTCCTGCTTCCCATATTCCTGTCTGGATCCTACTAGGTATTTAGTTCAGGTGGCAACCTAACATAATGGTTCAAAGCAGACCTGGAATAAATGTCCCTGTTTTCAATTGTAGATCTTCCCTCTCAGCCGCCCCCACCCCCCACCTATAAAATGAAAGAAAACTCACAGCTACACCTTAAGGTACCATATAGTGGAGATACTGCACTGAGCCTGGTACACAGAAGGCACTCAATAAGCAAACAAACGCCAGCCCATTTCATATTTCAAGTCTACCCATTAAGTTAAAAGTGAGATCACTAAAGCACAGAGAGCCAGCCCCAGCCCAGCATTCATTCTGGCATGAATATGGCTCACTCATACCTGGAGAGATCTGGACTTTGCAGCCTGAATCCTGTTGGATTTTGTTAATCTGTTCACCTCCTCTGCCAATGACTAGGTGGAGAAGAAAAGCAGAGTTGATGGAAGGAAGGAGCCAGCAATGAGTACACAAAGAGGTAGGGGTTTCAGGCCACATGAATATTCAAAAAGGGCAGTAGCCATTCCAAGAGCTCCACCATTCTTTCTGCCCAGAAAGAACAGGTAAGAGCAGAATAGGGGAGGCCCTCTCAGACCAAAGGCTTCTGGGCTGGCATGGGCTCCCAGGACACTGTCCTGGGGGCTGGGGTGGGGCGGGTATAATGGGCACCCCAGACCACAGTGACCCACACTCACTTAGCCCCACCATGCCATCTGGAACCCTGTACTCTTCTGTCATTGAAGTCCTGCAAAGAGAGACAATGAAGGTCTCAAATGGGAAAGGAGCAGAGGGTCTCCCTGGAGAAAAGGTGCCTTGCCCCAATGTTTCTGGCCTCTGACCCTGCTTCCTATGACGGGATCAAAGCCCCACAGGCCTAAATGGAATCTAACAGCATGAGGCTGGGGATCCCTCACCCTACAGCACGTCACTCTACCTCTTGAGGCCCATTTCCCCACCTGGGCTATAAGAGGCTTGCTCTGGGCAGTGCGTCCCTTGGACCAGTACTGTCTCTGGCTTAGGGAGAGACTGAGCACTGGGACACTTTCACAGTAATGTAATTAAGGCATTTTACATGTGCTGACTTAAATTTTTTTTACCTTTTTCATTTAATTTTCCTAGCAAATAATTTCTATTAAATTTTATACCCCTCCCCCCAAAACAATATGGTCCTTCACAAAGGATTCTGTCAGATTCACTAAAGTCACTTGGGGTGGGGGGCAGCAAAAAGGTTAAGAAAGACCTCCCCACCCCAAGCTGCACTAGCTCTCAGGGAACAAACGCGTGCAGAGGACAGATAAGAAAACCAGACTTTTCCAGGAAGAAAGATGCCCGTGCTTTTGGAGTGCCCCCACCTCAACAAACAAAGCACCAGGGCACAGAGACCACCCTTTGTCATTACAGCAAAATGTCACTACCCTCTCCCTCCAGCCTTGAAGAAAGGTAAGTACACAGATGAAGGCAGTGCCCTCCATCTGTCTATTTGCTCTCTGGTGGAACAGCCCTAAATGGTGCGGGAACCCCAGACAGAGCTCTTCTCCCCCAAGTCAGTAAGAAACGCCAGAGACAGCTGACAGACAAAAAAATGACATATTCTCCAAATCACAACTTACCTGGGGGGAGGATGGATAGGTCCAAGTTGAGAACTGATGGCTGCAAAGAGAAAATCCACAGGAAAGATTGGCCTGGCTTCTCTCTGGAACCCCGAACACCAGTGGTCCCAGGTGCTCCTGCCTCCATGGTGGCAACTAGCACTGTTACAGTCTAAGCCCTACTGAGCACTGGTACACAATGGGCCCTCCTCACAACAGCACCGGCACTAGGTGTTTCTACCTCAACTTTCAGGGGCTATGGGAACCCCACAGGTTATGAACACCTAGAGCCTCCAGAAAGGACAGGTGCTCAGTGCTCCTAGCTCCCAACTCCTAACAACCTTCTAAGACCCTGAAGCTACCCTCTCTGCCTGTGTCACCCAGTGGACTTACAGTCTCCCTGAGAAGCCAGCTTCTTGCTCTCCGGTTGGTCTGTGGAAGAGAGAGGGTGTCAGATGCAGCACCCACCCACAGCTGCCTCAAATCTGATGCTGCTGCCACACGTCCTGGCAAACAGTCCCCCTGTTGCTGCCCCCCAACATCAGAGACTAGACAGGAAAGTTGGAGAGACCAACTCCTAAATGAGGCCAGACTTTATCAATCCTGCTGCCACCACCAAGAGTGAAAAAGCCCTTTATAACGGGGGAACAATGATGGTGGTTTCTGAATCCTTCCAGCTCAGGACTGGACCTGCCTTGGGCAGCAGGGTCCTGGATGAAAGATCAATCGAGTGGCCCCCCATGTAGTGAGGGGCCACCCAATTGATCATTTGGGCTACTGTGGGTAATGCTGCATGCCCCAGGGCCAGACAAACTTTACTTTCAAGGGGCCTCAATAAAGGCACCAGCATTTCCCCAGACTACCAGAAGGGGAGGAACAATCTTGAGAACTTACAACTTGGACCTAGCCACAGTCAATCTGCTCTCCTCTCAGCCACCTGATACCTCAGGACGGTGGCTCAACAAAAAGAATGAACAAAGCTGGGATTGCTGAGGTTTTAAAAGACCGAATGGCAGCAGGCTCCCCCCCCATCTGAACCACATTCAAACAAAGACACCTCACTCTCTACCCCTGGCCCTTCCTCCCAGCAGGTAGTTACCTCCGTCTTCCAACTGCCTCTTTTGGCCCCCAAAACCAAAATCAGGAGTGCTGTTATTCACTGTTGTAGCAGCATCGCCTCCAATTTTGGCTGCGATCTAGAGATGAAGTTGTAAACAGAATAGAATTAGCACCAAAAACCAACTTCCACGGGGCTCAGATAAACTTCTCTTCTGTTTTCTGGTCTTGCTGTTTGGCCTGGGAGTCAGCTCCCCTAATTTAGGAAAGAGCTGTTGGTTAAGATATTCTAAAAAGAATTTTCACCTAAGGCTTTAAAAGTTCAGGAGTTATCCAGGAATTTCAAAGCTCCCTTTCTCGATTGGATTTGGGCCTAAATTGTTTGTGGCCAGACTGTAACCCACACTAACTTGTCCTGGGAGTAAAAGGAACAGAAGAAGCTCAGTGCCATGGAGGGTCTGCAGATCATTTCCAAAAGGGAGGGCCGCAGGAAACCAGAACGTGTGCCTAATTCTTCTGGGATGCTGAGGGGTATTATCTCCCTCACCCTCAGAATCTTTGCATTTGTGAAACAAATCTCAGGAAAGTTTTTGCTTCAAGGCATTTGAGACCTTCATTTGAGAAAAACAAAAGACCCTTTTGGAACACATGTTACAATTTAGCCACATGAAGAGCAACTTCAAATAAACCCCAATCCAACAAACTTATTAACACCAGAGTCTGTTTGTGGATTTACTGCAAATTTCCCAAAGAAACAAAAACCAAGAACTAAGGATCTATCTTTCCACCTCTCTCATTTTGACACTTGGAGCCACAGCTCTTGGTCTGCCCAGACGGGGCCTTATCCCACCCCAGCAGACAGCACCAACCCCCCCAAACGACAGCGGCTGGTCCCTCAAGACAGTTCAATGGGCAAGCGGACGAAGTGCACAGTAGAACACTACTCCACTCCAGGTTAGAAAGGTGAGAAAGCACAGATCACAATGGGCGGAGCAGGACGTTCAACCTAACGGGACCTCCCACCCTGCCCTGGAGGCATTGGAGCTACCCAGGGTCAGGCTGGGGTCTGCTCTGGAAAAGCAGCGGAAACCGTCCCATTCTAAGGGCCTCCTCCCCTCCAGGCTCTGGGGAGGTCAGTCCCATCAGCAAGTGACACCTCCATGTAGTCATCAAGACTCAAAAAACTGTGGTGGGACCCTCCCCTTTCCCAAAAAGATATAGACCACGCTTTCAAGCTGCTAGTACCATCAAAAAGAACCCACACCTACGCCCACCCTCCCCATTTCGTCTAAGTGCTTGGCCACTTTGGCAGCAAAAGGATTCCCTTTCCATACTCAAGAGGAAGGACTTGTTTCCCTCAAAGGCCATTCTTCCTGGGGAGCGGGTTGAAACGGGACTGGGTTGGGGGCAAACAGAGCTCTGTGCCCTGATGGAGAGATGGAAGCAAAGTAAGGCATATCCCGGAAAAGTGGACCCTTTCCTTCCAGGACAGTAGAACATGCCTGCGCGTGTATTAAGGTGGGGCGTCCCCCAGAGTGAGGGGTTGCACTCCGGAGCCCCTGCACACCCAGGGACCGCTCCTGGGAATTCCCCGGACGCCCCTTCCCCGTGCAGGAAGTCACCCGTGGGGCAACCGCATTCGAGGCACCTGGGGCGGCCCAGGCCCCAGTCTATTGCCCCACGTGAACCCACGGCGGCCCCGGCAACCCCTCACCCGCGACCCCGAGCGCGCGCGCACGTGACCCCGCCCCCTCCCCCGCCCGCCCCTCAGGCCCGCGGCCTCCTCACCTGGCGGGCCCGCTGCACGGCGTCGGCGAAGGCGTCCTTGCGAATTCCTGGGCCGCCCCCGCCGGGGGGTTGCGAAGAGGCCCCGGCAGACCCCCCGCCTGGGCCCCCGCCGCCCCGGTCCCCCGCGCCTGGCGGGCCCGGTGGAGGGCCTCCCCCGGCGCCCCCAGAACCCCCGCCCCCGCCGGCGGTCGGCGGCGGCCCGGGCGGGGGTCCTCCCGTGCTGTAGTCCGACATGGCGCGGCGGGGCCGGGCCTGGCGTGGAGGCTGAAGCTGAGAAGGAGGCGGCGGCGGCGGCAGCGGCGGCGGCTCAACGCGGGAACAAGGCCTCGCTCCACACAGCCGCGGAGCACTCTGGGAACCCAGCGGCAGGGAAGACGACGAGGGGAAAGAGGGACGCCCCCTCCCGCCGCCGTGACGGACAGCACAGCCGGGCCAGTGGAAAGAGGCCGCCGCTCCTCGACCACCAATCGCATGCTTTGTAGGCGAGCGACCAATCGGAGTGCCGTGAGAGGCAATGGGCGGGAGGCACCGTGTGACTGACAGCTCTAGGAGGCAATGAGCTGCGGACTGCCGGCGCTAGGTTGGCAAATCGAGGCGACCCGAGAAGGCGGGAGGCCCAATGAAGCGGGAGTTCCAGAGTCGCGGGGCGGTTTCAGAACCGATTGACCGCTCCGAAGAGTCAAGCGGACAGGAAGGAGGAGCCTAGCAAATGGCTCTTGGAATGCAAGCCAATGAATGCACGTGGAAGGCGGTTCTTGTAAAGATTGGCAGTCAGTTTAATCCAATTACTGACGAGTTCTGGGTGATGCACTTGGGCTTGGACTGGCTTTCCATGTTAACCAGAATCCTTTTCTAGCCTTGACTACTAAACCAATAGCTGAGCGACGGGGGTAGGTGTTAGGTGACTGACACCAGTCCCGACAAATGGCAGTGAAGTAAAGGTGCCCAGTTTTGGTAGGAGCCAGTGGAAGCGCAGCTGCATTGGGGCGGAGCCGGCCACCAGACGGCGAGTGGGGATTAGCGGGAGGGAAAGTGAGTGGCAGTTTACGTAGGAAGTGGCGACCGCTGCCGGAATTCGAGCCTGACGTCAGGGTTAGCGCCCCTGGAGCCTGGCTGTGTAGGCCAGGCACGTGGCCTGCTTGAGGCCTTAGAGACTTTCGGAGTTCAGGTGGCGTGAGGACAGGAGGAAACTCAGGGATCCCCCGGTACACCCATCTCCCTTCTCCACCCAGGGATCTAGAACCCTTTTCTTTTCCAGGACACATGGAACCAGCTCCCCTTCTGAACTAAAGGGTCTTGGGTCATTGGTTCCTGAGGGATCCCATACCCTAATTACATACCCCACACCTGCTTCACATAAGGTCCTGGGATCCAAGCATCAAGCTCCAATTCTAGGTCCTCAAGTTATTTCCTGGACCCAGGCATCATCCAGGCTTTCCATTCAGGACAGAGGGGCCCAAGGTACCCAGTCCCCCTCCGGGACCTATGGAGCACAGATATTTAGCTCTTCCCTTCAACCCAAGTATCCAGGTCCACAGCTTCCATCCTGGACTCTGGTATCCCAGACATGTATAGCAGAAACCATCACTTTATTCCTGGTTTGACTTCCCAGACACCCCACCCCAGTCTGCTTTTCCTGGGAAACAAACAAACAAACAAAAAACCGAAAAAACTTCCCTGGGGCTTGAGCTGGGAGAGCTCTTTGGGGCCAGAGGACAGTAGATCCTCCTGTCCATTTCTGCCCAGAGTGTACTGCTTAGCTCACTGCCTATACACCCAAAGTCTTCTTCATGGCTTCATACACCACGTAGCTGATGCCACCTGCCGGCAACACCTTCAATAAGGTGGGGGTCATACCTCGGTATAGCCCTGGCCAGCCCTGCTGGGCCAGGATCTGCTGGAAGACTCTGCACATGGTGGGGTTTGAAACCTCAATAGTGTCTGCGGGTACAAGAACAAGCTCAGTGCCTCAGAGATGGGCTGGTCTCCTGGGGGCACCGGAACCTTAGGGGAGTGCAGCCAGGGAGAGGATCCTGGGGGATCAGTTGGAAAGGAGTTTGGAAGACTTTTAGAGGAAATTGGTCAGTTCAGGGAGGATGAAGAGATAAATTTGGGCGGGAATTTTCAGGTTTCCTTTTTGGGAACATCTTAGAAAACATTCAAACTTATGTGGAAGGGAATTTCTAAGATCTGCTAGAGATTTTGGGAAGTGGGCTAAGGAATAGTTTGGGGACATTTTCAAGGTGATGGTAGTTGGCTAAGGATCACCTTCCTTAGGACCACCTAATAGTTTGGATGTTTGAGAATTGGTTTAGATGCTGAGAGTTCATTTGAGAGTCACATTTGGGGAGTTTCCTGGGTAGCAGAGGAAGTGGTTATGAATTTTGGGACATCTAAAGGTTAGATTTGGTGAATTTAGGAACCATTTTGACTTTGGGACCCAACTGAGGGCTGAGTCTGATTTGGAGAAGTTTGGAGGTAATTTTGGGGTTATATTTCTTGAGGTCAGTATGGGGGACTGGGCCACACTTGGGGGCAGTTTGTGGGAATCATTTGTAAGATGGCTGTTCATTTTAGTAATTTGTAGTATTAATTTGAGGGCTGGGCTCAGATTTGGGGATAAGTGTACATCTTGGTGTGTTCGGGGTCAGTGAAGGTGGCCAGGATCAGATGTGGAGAGTTTGGGAATATGAGCAAGTTCAGGGGGTTAGTAGAGGGGTTGGGGGAGCATACACGGTGGCCACTAGGGCCAGGCTGACCTTGAGCCTGCATCCTGGTGCGCACCAAAGTTAGTGGGTAACTGGCCATCTGACCACAGGTCGTGGACAGTGTCACTGACGACAGACTGACCAGGCCACTAGGGTCTGCCATGTCCCTGCCTGACTTCAGCCAGAAGCACCTGAGTATCTGCAAGAAAAAGGGGGACAAGAGAAAGCTTGCTAGGGCGTGGGTTCATCCCTGCCACCCCCTCTGAGGGATTCACACCTCATAGACGGCCAGGTCGGTACAGGCATAAGGGATGATGCCAAGCATGTTGGGCAGGTAGCCACGGTAAAGGGCGTGGGTGCCCTCCTGCTGCAGAATCTGTCTGGCACAGTCCAGCAGCCCCTCGTATTGGCCTGTCCGGCGCAGGGTTAGCCGTGTCTTCAGCACCTCGGGAGGATGAGGAGTGAGGCAGCTCATTTGATTTAATTTTCTCAGTGGCCCTCAGCAGTGGCCATTTTCCCCATTTACAAACGAGCAAACTTCTCAGGAATATGCAAAGCTGGGTGTCAAACCCAGAGCTCCCTGTCCCATCCCTTGGTCTGTGTGTGCTCTCCACACAGGGTTCAGAAGTGCAAGTGCTGACAGAGGCCAAGAGGAGAGGGGAAGTGACTTGAGCCGAGTGAGGTCTGTGGCAGTTTTCACTTAGCACCAGCCAAACGTAGTGCCCTGGGAGTGCACACTCCAGGTGGCCAGGTCTGCTAATTTTCCAAAAGAGTCGGAGATCAGAATTTTAATGAAATACCCCAGTTCCAAAATATCGGCAGTTCTACAATTGTGCAAAAGTCAGAACATCAAGTGTGGCAGGCAAAATTGTAGGGTGGTTCCCAAGACTCCTGCCCCCTGATATGCATGCTCTGTTATAATGAGCCCCCTACCTTGAATGTAGGCTAGACTTGGGAACATAATGGGATGTTACTCCCGTGATCAGGCTATGTGATGATGGCAAAGTCGATGGGATTTTGTAATAGATGTAATAAAGGCCCCTAAACAGTTGACTTTAAGAATCAGGAGAAATTGTCCCGGCCTAACCAGGCAAGCCCTTTAAAAGAGGTCTATTGCCAGAGACAGAAGTAGAAAGACTGGAAGCATCAGAGACACCCTCCAGTTGGTCTTAAACAGGCAAACTGTTGGAGAAAGGACCACATGGCAGGAACAGCGGTTGGCCTCTGGGAGCTAAGGGTATCAGTCCTACACCCAGAAGCAGCTGATCCTGCCAGTAACCAGGAGGTTTGGAAGAGAAGCCTCAGATGGGTTTGTTGGTAGCCCAGCCGACACCTTGACTTCCACCTGATGAAGCCCTGTGCAGATGCCCTGACTAGTCAGTGCCCAGACGTGACCCACAGAAACAATGAGATAAAAGTCTATCATTTTAAGCCAATTGAGTCTGTGGTAATTTGTTATGCAGCCAATGAAAACAAATACATTTTGGAAGAAACTTAAACCGATTAGAACAAGAATTATACAAAGACAACTTTTAAAAGACCATTAAAGAACATAAAAGAGGCTTGAACAAATGAATATATCCCTGGATATGTAGATTCAACATAAAAACAGCAGCAATCTCTAGCTTGTTTACGAATTGAACACCAGTTAAAAACAAAAACCAATAGGTGATGTTCAGAGATAAAGGAGAGAAGGATGGAGAATAATAAAACATAACACCAAGCCTCAAGGCAGAACTGCATACACATTAAAATACTCAGTGCGTGCCTGGGATTCAGGGGGCAGGAGGCAGGACGAGCAGGCGGAGGAGCTTCTTAGGGCAGGGGATCTATTCTGTATGATACTGTAATGGTGGACACATGTCGTCATACATCTGTCATTTGTCGAAACCCGTAGAATGTACGACACAAAGAGTGAACCCTAATGTCAACTATGGATTTGAGTTAAAAATAGCATATCCATATTGGCTCATAGATTGTAACAAATGTCGCCCAAATGCAAGATGTGAATAATAGTGGAAACTTTGTGTATGTGGGGAGAGGTATATGAGAACTCTCTGTACTTTCTGCTCAAATTTTCTGCCAGCCTAAAACTGCTCTGCAAAATAAAGTCTATTCACTAAAAACATGAAGAGGTAGTAGTGCATGAACAGACAGCAGAGGAACAAGAGGATAAAGGTCAGAAATAAACTCAAATATATATAGGAATTTTGTAAATTACAAAGGTGGCATCTCTGATCACTGGAGAAGAAGGATGGGACCCATTCATTAAACAGTGTTGGGGCGACCGGGTAGCCATGTGCAGGAGAAGTCTGATACACACCTTACACAAAGGAGAAGACAGGAAAGAGGAGGGGAAGGTGGAGGAGGCAGCGGTAGCAGGTGGCAGCTCCTTTTCATCTTGTTTCCTCTTCTGCGGGGCAGGTATTCTCTTACCTCCATGGGGTTGATGAGTGTCTGGGAGGTGGCCACAGCCAGGGAGCCAGCAAGGAGACGTTCCTGAAAGGGTGGGGACCCATGCACTCCACAGAAGTAATTCTTACACTGGGACAGGAGAGAGGAGCAAGGGCAGATAAGTGGCCATCTTCCTGCCTGAAATCCATCCAGAGGGAGAGCTCTGGGACTTGGAGGGTGAGTGTTGAGTGTCTTGGGTAATACTCTGAGCTTTGGGGGTGGGGTGTAGGAGAGGCAAGGACTTGAGGGCGGGACTGGGGAAAGCAGACTGTCCCCCACCTGCTCGAAGACGGAGAACTTGATGGCGGACTCAGGGGCGATCTTGAGTATGTTGATACCATTGCCCCGCCACAGGGAACGGAAGCCCCCCTCTTGGATCATGCTCTGTAGCCCCCCCAGCAGATTCATGAAGTTCGTCTTGGAGGAGTAAACCTGGGGTAGAGCGGTCCCTGGCCCTGTAAGAAGCCCTCCACCCTATCTTTGTTCCTGTCCCACCTTGGACCTCAAGCCCCTCCTGTCCCCAGCCACACAACCGCTCTCATCCCAATCCCTTCTCCAACTCTTTCCCTGGCTCGTCCTAGAATTCTCTAACCCCACGCAGACCCAGACCCAACAAAACCAAGCCACGTTTCCATCCCATCCATCTTCCTCTCCTTTTCAGTCCTACTTTGTCTTGAAAGCCATCCAAAGACCCCCACCCTCAGTTCCCTGATCCCCAACCCCAGTCCTGTTCCTGGTACCATTCTCTTGACTCCTTCCCTGATTGAACTCCATGCCCCATCCACATCAGCTCCATTGTCACCCCCAATTCAACCCCCACTCCGTCTCCATTCGGCCTCCTAACTCCAGCCCATGTCCAACCCCACCCTCCTACCTGCTTCCAGTTGCACCCCCCACCCACATCCTGACCTCCGTCCTCTCCACTTCTGCCCATTGCCACCCTGATGGCGTCAGTGCAGTGGCCCCCACCCGCACGAACCTGCATGTACACCTTGGCACGGTCCAGAGGGGCTGTGCCAGTGCGAGACACTGCTCCAGCTATGGCTCCTGAGAGCAGAAACTTCCACAAGGCTCCCTCGTTATCCACTTCCAGGACATCCATGGGGACCATCAGCTGCTCTCCTGTGTCAAGCACCTGCAGGGCAGATCCAGCTCCTGCCCATGCTCAGCCAGGCTGGAACTGCTTCCCCACACACATCTCCACAATCCCCTCCTGGTGAAAGGCCCACCCTGGTCCTCACTGCTTCAAGATGAAATTCTGGGTCTGCTTGGAGGGAAGCGGACCATGCAGAGGGTGTGGGCAGTCTGGATTTCTCCCCCTGAAATTCTGGCTAGAGATAGTGGGTGACATGCAGTCCCCAAACTCACCTGCTGTGATGGGAGGTGCTCCAGGTTGTCTTCACCCACATGCCCAAACACATACCCATACACGTGTGTACAGCCTGGATTCCAGCAGCTGGGTGGGGGTGGGGGTGGGGGTGGGGGCGGGGACGAAGCTTTGGTGAATAAGGCCCTGACCCTCTTAAACAGGATCTGGCCCCTTGAGCAAGGCTTCTGGGCTTCCTCAGGTTTGGCTCCCATGACTGCTAGAGAGACATTGAAGTTCAAGTGCCTGGCAAGAGGTTTGCCTGCCAGCTACTATGTGGGAGGGGTGCCTTGTGAATTTGGGCCCCAGGGGATAATGAGGTCACAGAGGCCTTTGTGACCTAACTGGATATGGTGGGCAGAGTGAGGGTCTCCCCGCAAAAAGGTTCACATTCTAATCCCTCCAAACCTGCTATGTTGCATGAGAAAGGGGATCGCTGTGCGGACGGAATTTAGGTTACTAACCAGCTGATGGGGAGACGGACAGATTATTCTGGATTAACCAAAGGGCCCAATATAATCTCATTCCCTTAAACAGGGAAGAGGGAGCCAGAACAGTTGGTGTTCAAGTGATAGGATGTGAGAAAGACTTCAAGGCCATTGCTGGCTTTGAGGATGGAGGAGGGAGCCACCAGCCACGAAATGCAGGTGACCTCTAGAAGCTGGAAAACACCAGGAAACAGATTCTCTCCTGGAGCCTCCAAAAGGAGCCAGCCCTGCCGACTGCTTGGTTTTAGCCCAGAGACGTCTGTATCAGGCTTCTGCCCTCCAGACTAATACATTTGTGTTGTTTAAGCTACCAAGTTTGGGGTCATTTGTTCCAACAGCAGCCGTAGGAAGCTGATGTACTGTGTTTCATTGTCATGGCAACAGGAGACGAAAGTGAGAGAATGGGACAGTGCTGGAGCTTGGAAGGGAGAGACACAGTTCGTCCCCAAAGAAGGCAGGAATAGGCTTGAAGTCAGAAAGGCCTGGGTATGAATCTCATCTCACAGACTCCTTGCTATGTGACTTTGGAGTGCCCGCCATACTCCTCTGAGCTTCAGTCTCCCCACCCGGAAATCGGAAGTGATGATAAATTCTGCAGACAGTGTTGTCAACAGGGTCCAATAAGAGTCTTCACTGAGGGCACCTCCGTCCTCCAAGTTCTTTGGGTCAAAAATGTGATGTCACCAATTCCTCCCTTTCTCTCATGCTCACACTGTCATCAAATCCTGTGGGCTTAAACCTTCAAAATACATCTAGAATCTGGCTGCTTCTCACCATGTTCAGGGCCACCGTCCTGGTCCAGCCCCATCACTGCTCACCTGGGCTAGTGCAGTCACCCCACTCCCAGCCCCCTTCCTAGACTTTCCCCCACAGTCTGTTCTTCCTGCACCAGTGATCAGAGGGTGCCAGTGACCACCCGAGTCAGGTTCTGTCCCCTCTCTGCCCACAGCCCTCCATGGCTCCCACTTCCTTTGGGGTAAAAGCCCAAGTCCTCCCCAGAGCCCACAGGGCCCTGTACAACCCGCCCCCCCCCCCCACTCCGGCCACACGGCCTCTTCCCTGTTTTCCAACATGCCAGGCACATGTCCCGCCCCAGGACATTGCATTGTCTGTTTCTTCTGCCAGGGATGCTGTTTCCCTAGACAACCCCATGGCTTCCTCCCTCACCATCTTTAAATCCATATTCAAATGTCACCTCCTTAAGGTCTTCTCTGACCGCCCTATTTAACATGTAAAGTCTACTCTGCAGTATTTCTTATCCCCCTCTCACCTTCATTTTTCTCCATAGCACCCTTGTTTTCTGCACTGCTACGTCTTCACTCATTTATGCTACTTATTGTTCTTTCCCCCCCACTGGAATGTAGGATCAATGAGAACATACATTTTTGTCTTTCATTTACTTCTGTATCCCAGGTCCAGATCTCAGTCTGGCCTGACATAAATGAATGAGATGCTACATTAAAGGGCTTAGCCAGGGCTAGGGTACGTAGTGCTTGTGCAATAAATAGAAATTGTTTTCCTTTGAAAGATGTCAGTGGAAACACCCTTTATTTTGTATGTGGGGAAACTGAGGCTTAGAAAGAGAACAAAAGCCTGTCTGGGATCACACTGCCTGTCAGCTGGAGAGCCTCCTAAAGACCAGCCATACTGTCATAGGATATGAGAACACAGACAAGATCCCTCCCTGGTGTGGCTCAGTGAACTGACTTCTGGCCTGGGAACTGAAAGGTCACCGGTTCGATTCCCAGTCAGGGCACATGCCTGGGTTGCAGGCCAGGTCCCCAGTAGGGGGCATGCAAGAGGCAACCGATCAATGCATCTCTTGGACACTGATGTTTCTCTCCTTCCCTTCTCTCTAAAGGTGAAAAAAAAGAATGCAGACAAGAGAGTGGATGTTAACTGGTCCAATCAAATGAACTTAAAGTGCTAATACTCGATGCCGGCCGGCGTCGTGGCAGTAAAGTTGGTAATGCTAATTGCTTGTTGGTCGCTGTGTATATTACACAACAATTTTTCTGGTGGCATGACCCTGAGGTAACAGTATGCTTTGACCCACTCCTGGGAATTGATTGCTAAGAACCTAACTCAAAGGAAGTAAAAATACAAAATAGTTAGCAAGGCTTGATCCCTTAATTTGAGTGTGTGTTCGTAACAAATTGTCCCCCCCATACCACAGCAGCTTAAAATGTGGACAAAGTGGAAGCTACAGTGTCTCTAATAATCTAATCTTGGAAGTGATATACCGTCACTTCTGCTGCATTATTCTCTGGGCCAGACAGACTCACCTTGGTACAGTGAGAGAGGGGACTGTACAAGAATGTGAATACAAGAGGCAGAGATCATTGGAGGACATCTTGGAGCGTGGCTATCACAGTCCACACAGGAAAAAGCGTGGACGTGCAAAGACAGGCAGAAAGCGGGTCTGCAAGGACTGCCGGCAAGCACCAGCAGCTGGGAGAGGCAACGAAGGAGCCTTCCCTAGAGTCTTCAGAGGGAGCGTGAGCTTGCCAGCACCCTGATTTTGGACTTCCACCCTCCAGAACTCTGAGGGAATAAGTTTCTGTTGTTTTTATCCGCGATAGCCAAGAGGTGGGAACAAACCAAGTGTAACAGTGTGGACCACCCAGACAATGGAATCTCTCTCATGAAGTGTTCCATAGTTAAAAAAAGTGATTAAAATGGTAAATTTTTGTTATGTGTGCTTTACCACAATAAAAATATGCCGATCTAAGATTTGTTGTTTTCAGCCCCATGTGCGGCCACTTGTGATGGCAGCCCCAGGAAATGAACACACTTGTGTAATTAGAAACAACACGGGAAAAATCAGAAGGGCTCCTGGGTGCGGACTTCTCCTCGCTCCACTGTGTAGGTGTGGCGGCCGAGGCTCCAAGAAGAGTCACTTCTTGGTCTCCTCCAACTGTGAGTGATGGAAGACAGCCCTTGTCCCTTCCCCGGGGGTATTTTGAGGGTGTCCCACGTCCACCCACCCCTTTCAGTACAAACCACAATGAGAAGAGCTTAGAAAAATGTATTCCTTTGTTCTTTTTCTTTGAAATAACACACACAGGCAGGGAGATGGGGAGAAGTTGAAGCCTTGAGGAGGTCCTCTACCCCCCACAAACATCCCAGTTCCTCTTCTATAGTCCTTTAATGGGGTTCTCCAAGGACTTGGGAGGAATGGAGGGAGGGATCCCTCAGTTATCCTAAGCTCAGAATCCAACTCTAAAGTGCAGAATGTATAGGGGGTGTTGGGGCTTGGGTTAGTCATAAGGGGTGGGGGACGGCGAGGGAATGTCTGCTCCTCTCCTTAGAAAAATAGACCTGGAATGAGTTCTGGGGATTTGGTTCGTTTCGCATAACTGGATACTTGGGTTTGGGGAAGGGCAGTCTGTGTAGACTTGCTCCTGGCTTCCATCTCTGAAGCCCCAGGAGAGGCTGCTAGTGCTGGGGCTAGGGGGAGGTCCCCTTAATGTGCCGCCACCTCAGACTGCCTCATTGCCAGCCCCCGAGAAAGAGCAGCTGGATCCTGCAGAGGGACCCAGGCTCTGGGGTTTATCAGCTTATAAGGTGGGTAGTGGAAGACTCTCCAGAAGGTTGAGGGAGGGTTGGAGGGAGCAGTGTCCCTACAGAGCCCAGATGTATGGCCATGCTGGGGAGGTGGGGGGGATCCAGTGTCAGTGCAAGGCATGAGAGGGGAAGCTGGCAGTATCAGGAGCCAGGAAGCAGGGACCTGGGGGCCCCTCTGGCTCCCAGGTTTGGGTTGTGGTGGAGAGGTCTCTGGGCTCTCATGTGTGTCTGTGAGACAGGGGACCTGTGTGGTCCAGAATGCTGTGATCAGCCTACTGGGATCTAGATGTGGGATCTGGACATTTGGGAGCCAGTGTCTGGGAGGATTCAGGTCAGAGTCCAGGGGCTCAGGGGTTGGGATCCAGGGCCTGGAGGTGTCAGGGTCTGTTTCCTGTGAGTGAGGTTTCGGGGTCCCACTGCAGTTGCCGGGATCCACTTGCTCTGCCACTAGGCTCTCACAATTGTGGTTTTCAGAGCCAGAATCAAGTGTCTCAGGCCTTGGGGATCTGGAATCCAGTGGGCTGGGGGTTGAGGGTATGGTGGCTGAAATGTAGGGATCTGGCAGTTGAAGTAGAGGGATCTAGGGGATCAGGAATCCAGTGGGGCAGGTCCCAGGATCTGGGCATTGCACTGTCAGGAGCTGGTGGCTGGGGTTTCCAGAATCCAGTGGCCAAGCTTGGAAATCCAAGGCTTGAAGCATGGGGGTCTGGGATCTGCTAGTGGGGTTGGGGATCTGGGTTCTGCTGCTGTATGAGGACTCCTGGATGCGGTGCCTGAGGGAGCCAGGGTCTGGGTGCTTAGCTATGGGGATATGTGCTCCTGTGGTCGGGGTTTCAGAATTCATTAGCTGAGTTGTGGTGGATCCAATAGTTAAGACATGGAGGTCCAGGACCCTCTGTGTGTGTGTGTGTGTGTGTGTGTGTGTGTGTGTGTGTGTGTGTGTGCGCTGGGGCGGGGGGAGGCAGGGAAACATGGGGTCCTGTATCTGGAATGTGGGAATGCAGGACTCAGTGGATGAAGTATGGAGATCCTGTGGTTTGAGTGGGGGGCACCTGGGATCCACTGGCTGGGCAATCAGTCCCCAGTGGCTAAAGTGTACGGGATGTCATGATTGAGGAGGATGTTAGTGAGGGAAGCTCTGGGTCCCTCACCTGGATGTGACCCCCAGGGCCTGCTTCATGTTTTCGTAGACCACATAGGAGATGCTCACAGCTGGAATAACCTTCATGAAGTTGGGGGCAATGCCCCGGTAGAGGCCCGGTATGCCTTCCTGGGACAGGATGTGACGGAGCAGACCCAGCATGGAGAACTGGGGGGCACCCTCGATGGAGGCTAGGAGGGGATGAGGGGCCAGGTCAGGCCAAAGGTCCCCCTCTTCCTTCCCTCTCCCACCCCCACAGGGCTGGGCCAGGTGGCTGTTGCAGCAGGATGGAAGAGGGTTAGACTGACAGCAGGACCTACCACTCAAGAGTCAGGACTTCTACTGGCCTTGGAATGGACTGTTCACCTTTTCACTTCAATCTGGAGGGCCCAAGTTTGGGGACTATTCAAAACAGAGCAGGTGTGAGTGTGTGTAGTGGGAGAGGGCACAGAAGTGACCTCTTCCTGGAACTGTATCCCCACCCCCTTCTCCCAGCTAACTCTTACTCATCCCTGCAACCCGCTCTTCAGGGAAGCCATCCTGGGCACCCCAGTCGAAGTCAGGCTCCTCTTCCCCTTTAGTCGACCCTAAATCCACACTCAGCTGTGGAAATGACTTACTTAGCATCTCTCTTCTTCTCCAGCCTGTGAGCTCTTTGAAGGTAGGGAACCACATCTGTCTTACACACTGATAACCCCCCCAGTGAAAGTCATAGAACACAAACACTAAAATTCCCTAGGAAATTCTCAAAGCAGATTCGGGTATCACAGGGCAGCGGGAGGGAAAGAACCCGTGAAAGAAAAACACAGAGAAACACGATGAAGCGATAACCAGCCTGGCCCTGCTCCTCCTTAGCCTGGTTCCTCACCTTCCCCTCACTGACCCAGCCTTGAAAATCAGATCTCACGTTACCAGCCCGAACTTGGTAGCTGAAGTCTACCCAGCAGCCTCCCTGCTATGATTGCTAGGGCCCCTCCAGCGCTCATTGCATCTGTTCTAGTTAGGGCAAAGGGCTCCCATTCTAATGTCACAAATGGGTACACTGAGCCACAGAGGGAGGGTGGGACTTGGTCAAGGCCATCCAGATCCAGGAGGATTCCAGCCTGGGATTCCACCTACCCAGGAGGAGAAGCTGGGGAGGGGAGGAGGGACCAAACTGTGAGACTTTCCCTGCCCCATTCTCCCGCCCAGGCCTCACCTTGGGCCTGCATACGGGTCCGGACCAAGGCCAGGGGGTAACTGGCTATCTGGCCACAGGTGCTGGAGATGGTGCCACAGGCCAGGAGCACGAGGATGCCTGGATCAGCCGAGTCGTGGCTATACTGCTGGAGCCACCGGTTCTTCAGGGTCTGGCAGGGGTGAAGAGGGAAATAGGGTAGGCTGGAGGTGGGTGACATCAGGAGCCTGCCTTCAGATACCTTGCCAGCTAGCTTCGGTATCCTGTGACAGCTGGTACGAGCTCAGCACTTGTACCCCGAGGGGCAACACTGGCATTTTACCTGCACCGTCTCACTCAGTCCCCACCTCTGATGGCCCCCACTGTCCATGCCCTAGTCCCTGGAACATGTGAATAGGGAAACTTATGTGGCAAAAGGGACTTTGCAGATGGATTAAGTCAAGGACCTTGAGATGGAAGATGATCCTGGAGCATCCAGGTTGGTTCAATGCCATCACAAGGGTCCTTTTAAGAGGCAGAGAAGATGTTATGATGGAAGGAGAGGGGTGAGAGAGAGGGGTTGGAAGATACTATGCTGCTGACTTTAAAGACAGAAAAAGGGCCCACGGGCCAAGGAGTGCAGGTGGTTGCTAGAAACTGGATAAGGTAAGGAAACAGACTCCCCCCTGGAGGCTTCAGAAGGACCGCAGAACTCCCGACACCTTGATTTTAACCCAGTGAAACCCATTTTGGACTGCAGCACTGTGATGGATTAGTGATGTCTAGCTTGGTCGAGAACAGGCAAACGAGAAGAAAGTGTTTGCTTCATCATTATTGCCTTCGCAACTGCTGTTAGCCTTCTCTCGGGTCTGGAGCAGTATTTGCCAAATGGGTGTTTGATGAATTTTTAAGAGATGTTCTGTTGAAAAGAGGTTCTGATGACTAAGAAAAGTGTGGCCAACACTGGGTTAAAAAAAATGTTACTTTTTAGTGGGACTTCTCAGAGCCTTTATAGGACTAACTGATTTTGAAACTTCAAGAGGGCACAGGGTTTCTCAAACTACTTAGAACTCCCTCCAAAGTCCCTTTTAGTGAAGAATGGATGAAACAAGGTTGCATCTTACTTATGCTCATGACTCTCGATGGCTTCTTACTGCACTAGGGGTAAACCCAGACTCTTTCTCATTGGGTCCTTGCTGACCCTTCAGTTGTTCCCAGGTGCTCATGACTTCCACTCTGCCAGAAGGACTAGGCTGTTCCTGCTTCTGGGCCTTGGCATTCACTGTGCCCCTGCCTTGTCCACATATATATCCCTTCCGTATATGTTCAACTCATCGATGCTTCAAGGTCACCTCTCAGAGACGTTCCTAGACCTGTCCTCTCATCCACTGTTACTTTCGATTACATATCCTGTTTAATTATCTTCTGAGAGTGTATCAGGATCCCTAAGCACTTATTTGCTGGTTGCCCGACTCCCTAGTTCGTTGAAGTGGTGTCCAGGAGGGCAAGGGCTGTTTTGTTCTCACTTCATGTGCAGCCAGCCCAGTGCCCAGCACATATGGGTGCTTAAGCAAACGAATGAATGAATAATGGCCATGTCTTATTTGGCTGCATAGATGCTGGGATGATCGATATGGAGGAACTTAGATCAGGACCAGCTACGTAATTTGCGGGGCCCAGTACAAAATAAGAGTATGTGAGGTTCCTCCTTCAGTGATTATTAGGAATTTCAAGATGGCAACAGCAGAGCTCTGAACCAGGTGAGGAACCCTTCTGAGTCGGAGCGCTTGGCTGTCTGCCCATGAAGCTGACCCTGCTCTGGATACAGAGATTTGGGGGGATGCCTGGGGACATCTGGGGCTGTGCTATGTGGGGATAACCTGGTGATCCCATCAGGAGGTAAAAGCAATGGACGAGGCCCTGCAGGAGAAATAGCAAAACTCCCTGTTTCTGCGTTCCCTGATGAAAGCCCCCAGAGGCTGGTCACAGGTGTGGGTGACACAGATGCTGAAATGGGAGGGCCCTGAAGACAATGGCCCGGAGACACAGGCCAGGTCTAATGCAAGCTTTGGGGCAAGACGGGCATCTCTGAAGCTCACTGTTGCCTGCTCTCGTGATTCTGTGAGCTCAAAGAGGCCCCGACTGTCATGTGTCCTGAGACCCTGGAGGGCTGAACTGCAGTGGTAGGTAAGGAGTGAGGATGCCAACTGCCTGAAAGGGTCCCCAGGATCCCCGGGTCTGTGTTGCTTCCCCACCCCAGGATTGGCTCCCCTACTCTGGAGGTCAAATGAGTCAGCCCTACAGGAAGAGGGTGGTCCACGGGCAGATCCCAGAGGGAAGAAGAAAGGAGGGGCGGGCTGCCCACAGACCTCGTAGACGGCCAGGTCGATGCCTGCGTAGGGAATGATGCCCAGCACATTGGGCAGGTAGCCGCGGTAGAAGGCGCGGGGCCCTTCTCGCTCCATGATCTGCCATGCGCAGTCCAACAGCCCCTTGTACTGGCCTGTCCGGCGAAGGGTCAACCGCGTCTTTAGTACCTGGGGAGAACTCGATTATCCCTGAAAAGCTGCTTCCGGAATCACTACATCCAGGAATGAAGACACCTAGAAACAGCTATTTCTGGAAGGAGATACCCTGTGGATAAGTGAATTTAAAAACCCCACTTTGTCTAGAACCTTCTGCTGTCCCTAATCTCCATGCCTAGAAATGGTCACACCTCTCAGAGTTGCATGTGGCAGCCACTGCTAACAGTCTTCCAATATCTTGACCCCTTCTCCCTTAATAATAGAAACCATTATTTTCCGGGAATTATGGGCTACAGCTTTTAGAAATAAAGACTACACTTCTCAGCTTTCCTAGGTGTGGGGCCATGTGATTAAGTCTAGCCCATGAAACAGAAGCAGAAGGAAAAGAGTTATGCGTGACTTTCAAACATCCTTAAAGGCAGGGATATGTTTTTCCTTTGTCTATTCTTCCTTCTTGGCTGGAATATAGATGTGATGACCAGAGCACAAGACACCATTTGTGCCCACAAGGTGGACGCTACACGCTGAGGTGGTGGAACAAAAAGATAGGGAGACGGAATCTGGGTGTCTGACACTTGGAAACACGTACCAGCACTAATCTGCTCACCCCCAGACTTCACTAATGTGACTTGAGTTTCCCATCACTCAAAATCTGACCTGAAGCACTACACAACCTGAAACCTGAAATGATTTCTCTGAAAACAGTTTCACCTAGAAATGAACCCCCTGGAAACAAGCATCCTGGAAATCAGTATCCTTAGAAGAGGTATATCCATAAGTGGCTGCCCCCCACAATGTGTCCGTCTAAACAATTATAACTAACTGTTATAAACAGTTATAACCAACACCACCATTCTCAGAAGCAACATCTCAAAGTGTAGTACCCGAAAGGCCACACATGAAGCATTGTTGTTACAAGCCACAGTCGGAATCAAGCAGTGGCAAAGTTATAATCCCAGGGCTTGTCACACCATGAAGTGAAACGGGGCCTCCATCAGGGTCCCTCCTTCTCACCTCCATGGGGTAAATGATGGTTTGGGCTGTGGCGCCAGCCAAGGATCCAGCCACAAAGCGCTCCTGCACATGTAGTGTCTCCTGCTGGCCCCGAATGGCCCGCTTGATCTGAGGGTGAGAGACACAGTGGTGGGCAGGACCTCAGGGGTTGAGCCTTCCATGCACCTGGACCTGCCCTCTAATGTCCTCCTGCTATGGGCATTATGCAGGAGAACAGATGCCTACCCCTGGGGACCTGCAGACATTCCCCACCCTCAAACCAATCCTGCACATCCTAGCTCATGCCTCCCCACAACTGCCCCTACCTGCTCATAGGCCATGAACTTGATAGCTGACTCAGGTGCAATCTTGAGTACGTTGATCCCGTTGCCACGCCACAGGGAGTGCATGCCTCCCTCTTGGATCATGTTCCGTAGGCCCCCCAGGATGTTCAGCCGGTTGGTCTTGGAGGCATGGACCTGGGCAGGACAACAAGCTGACTTTGGGGTCCTCTCCAGGGGCCCAGGCCTGGAAGAGGGGGTGGGTCTCTTCAGTACCCTGACCTGCATGAAGACCTTGAGGCGGTCCAGAGGGGCTGTGCCTGTCCTCGACACAGCACCTGCCACTGCACCAGCCACCAGCTGCTTCCACCACATGCCAGTCAGCTTCTCCTGCTCTGAGAACTCGTCAGGGACAGTCAGGCACTCGCCAATGTCCAGGACCTGAGGATGCATGGGTAGAGAGATGTAACTCAGCTCTAAACAAAGGTATCTCCAAGAATCCTTGGGCACCCAGGCAATCCATCAATGAATCTTGCTTGGAGAGCCCAGAAGATCCCTACCAGATCCCACCAAAACATCCAAGTCAGTCATCTTCCAGGTAAGATCCTAATATCCCTCCTTGGGGACCTCATCCAAATTCTACTGAAGGATTTGCCACATAAAGATCCCTCCAGAGCCAACCAGATCCCTCTGAAGGATCCCACTCAAGGGTCTCCTACATAAGGATCTCAGAAGATCCTTCCAGGGCCATACAAGATCCTACAGGGGGCCTCCCACGTAAGGAGCCCAGCAGATCCCTCCCAGGGCCTCACTAACTCCCACAGGGATCACTCCTCCTCCTCTAGAGTCCCCCTGTAGACCGTCCGACTAAGCCCCTCCGTGAATCTCCTCATGAATCTCTGGCTCTCCCATCATCTCCCACTAATGGATCTCCCTCACATGCCATCAGTTTCTACCAGAAGCATTGCTCAGGAAATCCCTCCCAGAAAATGGCGATCTAGAGCACCCCTCCCAAATTCCAGTGGATCCCACTGGACTCTCCAAAGGCAGTGGCTTCTTGTCTTTCAGCAAGAGAATCCTTAGTTGAGGCATTCAGAAAGCAGAAGGGGAGCTGTGTGGGTTAAGGGTGGGTGGCCAGGTGCCCCACCAGGTGAGCTCTTTCTTCCCCACATGCCCGGTCCCCCTGCAGCCTGCCTGCTCTGAGGCCCCTCAGCAAGTTTGAAGGGTTCCAATCAGATTGCAGAAAACTGCCTAAGTGGGTCCTCAGTCCCTCAAGTTCCAAATGGAGAAAAATGGGGAGCAGGGCCCTATCCCTCAGCTGCTCCCAGTGGCTCCTTTTTCTAGAGCACCCTGACCCAGCTCCTCCTTGCCCTGGGCCTGAAGCTGGGCCCCCAGGGAGGAGGAAGAGGGCCCAGTCACTAGGCTGGGAAAGTCACCCCCACCTCACCGTGGAATGCTTCCAGAAATAGAGCACGTCTTCCACATTCTCCAGTGAATGCAGCAGGAAGTGGTCACGCCATTCCTGCCAGTCGATGGTCATAGTGCCGTCACGGTCCATGCTGGGGGGTGGGACAGAATCAGTACCTGAGGCTGGGGGTGGGTTGGCGTGAGGTTCTAGTGGATTTAGGGGTAGACCAAGCTTCTGTGAGCTGAGAGCTCACTGTTTCACAGTGGGGCAGACTGAGGCTCAGGGAGGTGAAGCAACTGGCCCAAGATGGACCTGACTCCACAGCTTGACTTCTCGGCCCCACCTGCCCACCCTGGTACTGGGTCTGGGGCCCAGAGGTTCTAGGTGGCCAAGGGGACCTGGGGACCAGAGTTACCTGGGACTCTGGACCCCAACTACTCACCTGTGTAGAATTTTCTCTGCCTGCTCCAGGGAGATAGAAATGCCCAGAGCTCGGAAACTCTGCTGGATCTCAGAGACATCGATGTGACCTGGGAATCAAGGTGGGGAAGGGTGTGTGTGTGAGGGGGGTGGGGAGTGGGCCTGGGACCGAGGAGCAGGACAGTTTGAAATGCAAGTGGTCTAGCAAGACCAGGGGGTCTAGAAACCCAGGGTGAGGTCTGTGGCAGGGCTGGGGAGTCCCTGACCCAGTGGAATCTGAGAAGCAGGACTGGGCAAAATTGAGGGGTTCTCTGTTCCATGAATAAATGAAGGTGTGAATGCAGGGGTAACTGCGGGACTCCCTGCACCACAGTGGATCAAGAAGTGATATTGGAGACCTAGAATATGCTATGGTGAGGGGGTCTCTGTGCCATAGGAAATCCAGGAGCAACAGGGGCATCTTTGTCCCTTTGAAAAATCTAAGGGTAAATGACAGGGGTCTCAATCCAGGAAGAAACAGGTGGGATGGGCTGGCTGGGCCGTGAACCACCTAGCGGGAAGTGAAGAGGGCTCCCAAAATAGCCTGTGAGTCATCAGGGAGAGGCAGCCTCACCCTCCTCCTGGCATCACTAGTTCTAACCCCATTGGCACCCCCAGGGCCCCAACAGCCCCATCCCTGGGCCTTACCATCCTGATTCTGGTCCAGACTGTGGAACAGAAGCAGCAGGCGCTGTTCCCGCTCCTGCAGGTATTGGGTAAACTCTTCCAGGTCCAGCCCACCATCTGGGTCAGCACCAGACTCTGGGGAGAGGTCCTGGCAGGGGGAAAGGGACAGAGGGAGCTCCAGAAGGCCACTCCCCCATGTGGGGCAGGCACAAGCTTATAACCCAGGAACCCAGTGACTAGAGGGCAGGGACAGGGCAAGTCACCCCTTCCCTCCATCAGCATGTTTCTCAGTAAGATGTCCAAGGCCTCAGTAGGGCTGTGACGTGGGTATCAGTCATCTACTTTTCCTGGTCAGTAAACTGAGGCTCTCCAAGGTCAAGTAACTCGTTCAAGGTTACAGAGCTGGGAAGTGGGAGGTAGCCTTGGGCTCTTGTCTCTGAACGCCTGTCCTCCCAGCTGTCTCTTACAAAAACCTGTCCCTATGGCAGTTTCAGGAACTCCCCACAGAGACAGCTCTGGGAAATGTGGGGCAATGACAGACCTAAGCTAAGCAGCTGTAGGGTCTTCACTTTCCCACCTGGAGAGTGGGAGGTTGGACTGGAGGCATCAGAATGCTATGGAGCCATTCCAGGGGCACCTGGGGCTCCAGGTGTGGGGAACACCTGTATGGGCCCAGGGGCGAGTTTATGTTTTGGTAGGTGCATCCCCAGCTGAGGTTGGCCTCAGGCTGGACTGGGTCCCTGGCTGTGGCAGCCTGGGGCATTGAGCCAGGCCTGGGAAAGGGCAGGAATGTAAACATAGAGGCTGGGGCAGCTGGCTGGGAGGGCAGTTGGTGCCCAGAGGAGGGGGAGGGGGAGTGTGTATCCTGGAGGTGGGAGCAGGTATGTCTCAGGCTGTGCAGAGTTCACAGGAAGTGTCTCCCGGCAGTGGGCAAGAAAGTGGGTCAGACTCTATTCTCAGACAGACATTCTTCAATACCTCCCTGGGATTGAGGGTGGGGACCCCAGCCAAACCTCATGCCCGGGGCCTCTGTAGCCCTGTTTTGAGTGAACTTGTTAGGCCCAGGTACAGGTAGGCAAGGGGAAAAGAGCAGAGACACCGAGGCTGGCCACAGGTACTGGAGTCCGGCCACAGACAGTGCCTGACAGATCCCGTCACTCCATTCAGGGGCTCGGATTACCCGGCGCCGCTAGGGCACGAGCGCGGCTCACCAGGCCGGGGTCCCTGTAGGGGTACCTGTTGGGCGCCGCGGTCCGGGTCGCCCCCGCTCAGCCGAGCCAGTCCTTGGCGCAACTCGTGCACGTCCACGCGGCCGTCCTTGTTACTGTCCAGCTCCTCGAATAGGCGACCCCAGCGCTGCCGCCGCTCCGCGTCGCCCGGACCCCCCCGCATGGCGCCCTCCGGGGGGGGAGGGGAGGCCCGGCAGCAGCGGCCTCAGCCGGGGCTTCGCCGCTCCCCCTCCCCCCCGGGGCCCCGCAGGGCCAGCTCCGCTGCCACCGCTACCGCAGCCTCCGCGCAGCCAGCCGGGCTCTAGCACTTGCTGGAGGCGGTGACTGCTAGCCGTTGCCGCCCGCGTCAGAACTTGCGGCACCTCCCCCGACCCTCTTGGAGGGAGGGGGCTGGGGGCGGAGCTGGGTGTGTGGGGAGGGATGTCAGGGATTCTCGGGTATTGCACAGCCTAGGGAGCATCGGGGTTCATTCTGAGAGAGGGGCTAGAGAGATTAATGGTCTTAGTTTCGTTTTCAGTGTTCCGCCTCTGTGTGCCTCAGTTTACCCTCTGCCCAAGGGGGCAAAGTAGGAAGATGTCGGGGATTGGGTTTCGTAATCTCTTTCTGCTGATCTTCCTTCCCTACTAATCCTCTTCGGAAACGAAAGTCCTCGTTTTTCCCAGCCATACTCAAGAACCAGTCCAACGCCACCTAGCCGTGTTATCTGCCCGCTCGCTCATTTCACATTACCTCCTCAGCCGCAGAAACGCAAGAGCTGGACAGGACACTCTCAGTCCCTAAATCCCGCCCGCGCGCCTTCTTTCTCGGTCCCACTCAGACTGGGAAACAAAAGATCAACATGCGGCGCGGCTGCAAGGTCGGTTTCCTATTGGCCAGAACCACCTTGAGGGGCCCGCCGGTCCCGCCTTGCCCACCCACCAGGGGCAGTCTAGGGCTCCGCCTCCCCAGGCTCGCCGGGCAGTCTTAAAGGGGCCGCGGCCTCGTCCAGAAGCACCGCTGACTGCTCTCTCCAGGCGATTCTGGAGGGTCTCAGTGTCCCCGGCGCGGCTCAGGACTCGCACTGGGTAGCTGAGCTCAGGAGGTTGGGCCCCAGCTTGTGGCGCTCACTGTATCTATCGAATATCCTTTCCATTAGTTTCGGGCGCAGTTTCTCGAGTCATCATTAGGGGGAGGGGCGCCCAGATCACGAGACAGCGAATAATAATAACAACAGCTAACATAGATTCGGTGCGTTACACATGCCAGACCTTTTACTCAACTCTCGTGTCGTCCTCGCCAAAACCCTATAAGGTAGGTGGGACTAGCTTTCCCATTTCTCGGATGAGGAAACAGGAGGTTACGGCGCTCTCCCCAGTCCACGTGCCCATTAAGGGCAAAGCAGGAATTTACCTAGACCTGGTATCTTTACCCATCACTTTATACCCTAAAAGGGATTAATTTCCCCTTAAGCATCACTATTCACCCTACAGTCCCCAGGAGGAGGTGGTCTGATTAACGTCGTCTTCTATTCAAAGGTACAGTCGTGAGGACCCTCTTGGTTCCCACTCAGGTTCTGCCCACATAGGAGTGCTCAAACAGGTGCATCCCAGACCAACAAGCCTCTTATAGAGGGTTCTCTCACAGATGGTCCTTGCAGGTGCCCTCCATCCTGAGGATACCGATGTTTTCCCATGAACATGCCCCAAACAGGTTTTCTCAGATATATCCCTGACAGGTGGGCCTCAATACACATGAACCTCTGTCCCGCCCCACCCCCACCATGTGCTTCCATGTGAATGTGCCTCATAAAGATGTTCTCAGGTCTTTCTCTCATTTGGGCTCAATTCTATGCAGATGTTCTTCATTCAAGACTATTTCCTTCAACTCACAGGTCCGCTTTTCAAAAGAAATCCACCCAGGAATGTGTTATACCACATCTCTCCACCCCAAAGGTGTTTTCCAGTTAAGTATACATCCATATGTGTCTGTTTCCATATAACTGGTTCCCATACAGGTGTACTTCAATGCAGGTGTGTATAATACAGGTGTTACCAATACATTTCCACAAATAAATTTGTTAGACAAGTGTTGTTCATTTCATAGGTAAGCCATGCAGATATGTTTTCGAAAGCGTACACCAGAGGGCCTCCGCCAGGTGTTTGCTACAATGCAGCTGTTCTATACAGCTGTTTTCCACACAGGTATGCTTCTATTCAGCTATACTCCAAGTCAACACAGATGTCTCCCACAGGTGTGCTTCTTTCATGTCCCTGCAGATGTCTTCTCTACAGGTTTACTCCCGTGCAGGTGTATACAACACAGGTGTTTTTTCATTAGGGACTCCCCATCTGGATCTGCCCCAGACAGAGTGCCTCATACCTCGGTGTCTCCGGGCCTCCTGTGTCTCCACAACCTGTGAGGTCCTACAGATATGCTCGAAATACAGGTGGGAGTTTCCTCTTGCACCTGCGCGCTTCCGCCCGTTTTTACTTCTCCCCATTATAGGATTGGGTTCCCGTTACAGGTGCGCTCGAGGCACGGCCCCACCTCCCTCCTGGCTCCGCCCTCTCATCTCTGTTCAGGTGCACAAGCCGGAAGTGCGCTCCCTTCCCAGGTGAGTGACTAAACTTTCCGGGTCACGTGAGCGGGAGGAGCTGGTGTAGTCCAACCGAGCGATCGAGGGACGCACTGAAGGTTCGAGCGAGGGAGCCAGACCGGGAACCTAAGCGAGATCCAAGACCCCGGGCCAGGTAGGGAGGCAGGTCGCGCTGGTTGGCCTGCTGCCCCTTCTTTGATTCCCTTCACTTTCCGGAGTCCAGGAACGCACCTCCCCGAGTTAATTTTTAATCTCTGACCTCTGGCGGCGGGGCGGGGTTGGACTCTGGGGTGCCCTGCCGCGGGTCGCCCCTCCCCTGGGCCTGTGCCCGGGTCCAGCCTCCTCCCCCACGCCCTGGCCTTTCTACGTCTCCCGCCCCCAGGTACCAAGACTCAAGTAACCCCCCGGCCGGAGATGCGGTAGGAGCGGCGCGTGCGAGAAGCCCTGTCCCTGGTGCCACCAGCCAGTCGCCCGGCCCATGGCGAGCCCCAGCTTGGGGCTGCTCCTGGCGCTCGGCCTGTCGCTGCTGCCGGCCCGCTGGGGCCGGGCCTGGGGGCAAAGTAGGTACCGGCAGGGGCGCTGGGGACCCAGGACACTGAGAGATCAAGAACTGGGGAGAGGGCATGGAGTGCCTTGGGGGCAGCAGTCTACAAGGTCAGGGCTGGGGAATTTGAATTCCTTAGTCCTTCCTTAGTCTGTCTGAATTGGTCTAAAATTCCTGAGTTCCTGATTGGAGTGGAATTATGAGCTGGGGGCAGAGGAAGCCTGCATATCTGAGTCTCTGTGGTTGAGGTGTTTTGGGCAGGCCGTGAGCCTGGATGAGGCCTGCCTGGGGCTCTGAGCACAGGATGACCACCAGGACGGCCATATGGGTGGACCCAGCCATTCAGTTCTTTTCTTCCAGTTTCAAGAGCCTGGGGTGAGGGTTAAGGGTGGAATAAAACAGATACTCCAGGGAAAAAGCAAGATCTGTCCAGATCTTTAAGGGCCAAGGAAAGGCCAGGGATTGGGGAGGGGAGGGACAGTTGGGCTTCCAGACACTACCCATTATCAGAGCCCCCAAATCAGGGCAAACTGCAAACTATTGTCGGCTGATTACTCACTGCTGGGCTCTACTGGGCTGGGGGTGGCTAGAGGAGCAGTACAGCTGGGCTGGCTCCTACGAGCAGAGCACCTGCAGTCAGAAGGGCAGAGTTCTAATGGGGGGCGAGGGGAATCCCCAAGGAAGGTGCGGATGTGCAAGATGGGAAGGATAGATGGAGCCTCATTCACCCTCTCTACACCTCCTTGCAGCGTCGGAGCCCCCTACCGCATATGAGAATAGCACCTCTACCACCCCACACCCCGACTTCGATGGGGCCCTGGTGAGTTGGGAGTGTGCAAGGCAGGAGGGCGGCAGGGATGTTATTCAGGAGCCCACATGCAGCAGGTGGAGAGTCCTAGATCCCCAGAGGTGGCAGGTCAGGGTGGGGGTTAGCATTGGAGAACCCCAAGAGACCAGAATACCAACCTGGTAACTGGGGAGATCTAGTACCTCAGGAAGGGAGTAGTTGGTGGCAAGTGTAGGGGGTCAGGAGCCCCATAGGCCTCTCAGAAGGAGAGAGGGAGGAAGCTAGGAGTCCTGATGTGGCAGGTGCTCGGGATGGGGGCCCCAGACATGGAAGGTGTAGGGGGCTGGGAGCCCCAAATGTGATAGATGGGGATTAGGGTGGAGGAACCAGATCACCTAAAAGGGCAGGTATGGGTGGGGGCATTCGGAACCCAGATGCTTCTAAGGTGGGGGTGGACAGGATCCCCAGATTTAGGGAAGTCACACCTGTCCTCTGTCTTGCAGTCTAAGGAGGCCACCACTGCCATCATCGTGGTCTTCTCCCTCCTGGCCGCCCTGCTTCTGGCCGTGGGGCTGGTGCTGCTGGTGCGGAAACTGCGGGAGAAGCGGCAGACAGAAGGCACCTACCGGCCTAGCAGTGAGGAGCAGGTGGGTGCCCGCGCGCCGCCACCCCCCAACCTCAAGCTGCCTCCCGAGGAGCGGCTCATCTGAACGCTGGGGTCCGCCACAGCCACCACCACTGCCCAGGACTGCCTAGCACCTGCTCCCACACACCATCTGCCACCGAGACACCGGCCTCTCATGGCTCAGTTTGGACTTGGGGGCCATGGGGCACGTGCCCGGGGGGCTCTGCGAAGCATGTCTCCTCTGCATGACCTTGCCTGCAATTGGGGGTGACGGGGCTAGGAACCTGCCTTCCTGCTTGCTGCGCCACCTCCACAAAGGCCCGACAACCCCTCTCCTTTCCTTTCAGTTTTCTCATGCAACCGAGGCCCAGGCTCCCCAGGACTCCAAGGAGAAAGTGCAGGGATGCCTGCCCATCTAGGTCCCCTTCCTCTATCCACCTCCCTCCTTTGCTGTGTGACCTTGGGGGGAGGCTGATCCCTCTCTGGGCCTTCAAACCCATCCAGCCCAGCTCCTAAGAACAGAAGGGAAAAGGTGCTTCAAAGACTCTGCCTCTGAGAGCATGGGAGGGTGGGGCTGCTCGCTTTTTATATATATGTGTAAAATTTATAGTGAGATATAATAAAACCTTTTTTTGAGCTGGTGGAGGCAGAAATTAGCCCAGATGGAGTGCAGGGCTTATAGGCTGAGGAGGGATGAATTGTGAGGTCGCGAGGATCCTAAGGTCTGGGAGGGTTTCCTGGAAGAGAGGGGTTTTTGCTACCCCTAGGAGCCAGCTGGAGGCCGCATCAGTGGGGAAGGTGGTGGATGGGGTGGGTTTCTGAGCACAGATAGGGCCCCCAGGTAAACTCACCAGGGAACACCAGCTTTGCACTCTTGAGACTTTATTGAGAGAATGGTGTCTCTTCCAGATGCCTGATCCTTAACCTTCAAAACACTTTTTAAGCTCAGCAACTCTGGGCCCGCTTCTGGCCTGGGGTTCCTGCCAGTTGCTATCAGGTGTGGCAGGGGATCTGGGGGCTCCTGGCTCCCTGGGGGGCTGAAGGTGAGAATGCTCTGTTCGCAGGCCTTCGGAAAGCTGGGCTCTGAGGTTTTCTGGGGAACTGGGATCGGAGGAAGAGTCAAGGGATTGAGATGCCCAGGTGATAAGTGAGTTGTGCTTGGTGGGGACCAGAGGCTGGGGGCTCTCTGGAGGGATAGGCTGCGTGGGTGCTGTGTGGAGCAGTGAGCAGGGGCTCTCCTCAGCTCTGGGGTCTCCAGCTGCCTTGTAGAGAGGGGAGAGATGTGTGATTTGATGAGGGGGCTCTGTGAGGGAGGACTTGAGGTCCTCTCTGCTGCTTGAGTCTGCAGAAGCTGTTAAAGACTGGGATGAAGAAGTGATTTCTTGGCTGGCCTCTGAGCGTGGCTGGGGAGCAAGGTTCTCCGAGGCGCTCGTGGTATCCGGAGGTCGGGGGGTTTGCAGAAAGGGCAGGTGGGCAGGCAGGGACTGGGGCTGGGGTTCTGGGGAGTCCTCCTCATCTGGCTGCCATCTTGGTCTTTCTGGTAAATTGGGCTGGACAGAGGTGGGGAGATTAGCAAGTTGCTGGACTTTAGATGGGGGAGGGGTGGCAATTTGGATGGGCAGGTAGGGCAGGCTGGAGGGCTCACCAGGCTGAGGCAGCTGTCCAAGTCCCCTCTGTGGCAGCAGTCTAGGCTCTGGCTGGGCCGCAGGCTGCTCACCCTGGTGGGTCCCATGCTCAGACTGTCCAGAATCTCACCCAACAGATCCAGTTCTTCCCCAGACCCCAGGAAGCTGCTGTCCAGAGCTTCCTCTGCCCACGAGTCCTGGGCATTCTCAGGGCTCAGTGGGGGTGTCCTGGATGAGGATGGGCAGTTTCAGATATCTGCCCAAGATCCCCAGCAGTTTTGAAATTTGGGGACCATCTTCCCCATTAGTCCTGGCCTCCCACTTCCAGCATTGCCCTCTTCCCTGCCTTTGAGCCTTACCTTTCCTGCAGGGACTCAGAAGATCTCTCTTCCAGCCGGAGTCTCCTGCTGGGGCGAAGGGGCCGGTTCTGCGAAGGATAGGTTTGGAGGGGTGGGGCCCCAGGAGCTACAGAGTCAGGGGACTGTGTGAAGGAGGGTGAGTATGAACCAGTCAGCAGACAGTGGGGTATAGGAGGAAGGAGTGAGCTGTCTAGATGGAGATTAAGAATGGGAGGATGACTTGGTGATAATTCCAAGGACGTGTGTCAGGTGGGGGCGGGGCATCTTACCTGTCCAAAGTGCTGGGTTATTGGCAGGCGCTGCTGCAGGTGATCTGAGCGGCTGGTGAGGGACAAAGCCCTCATGGAACCTCCCCTCTGCAGGCCAGAATCCTTATCCTAGGGAGAGGGTAGGTGAGCCAGGAGTCTGTTTCCCCATTCCCCCTGGGCCATTGGCCATGAGCCTTACCTTGTACATCAGGAGGCTCTGCACTCCCTTCAAGCCACTCTTGGCCTATGGAGGAGCCGAAAGAGAATTAGATTTGAGGTGCTTTGACACTGGGCATTTGGGAACTCAGCCCCCTGTTCCCTCAGACAGCTGTGTCTTGCCATCTATTCATGTGTGTCTCACACATACACCCGTATTCTGCTGTGTATAATGCACACCCATGTTTTTGGCCCAAACTTTCAGTAAAAAAAAAATTTGTTTTAATTTTTTATTTCAATTTTTTATGTATTTATATTTAGAAGCAAAACCGATTATTGTATTCCAGGGTGTTATTTTGCATATGGATATCATTACTTCTTTCTAGAGTTACACTTTTAACACATAAGCATGAATAAAAGAATTAAAAACATTTATATAGACACGGAATTAGCACTACCCATGTATGCTGCACACCCTTATTTTTCCCTCAAAAATTTGGGCAAAAAAAAAAGTACGCATTATACATGGCAAATACACGATATTCGCAATTCCCCATACACACCCTAAGGAGTCAGTACAGGCTCTTGTCCCTTTTACAAATACAGAAGGAATATTCCAGGGACAACAACCCCCAAATGAAACGGGGAGTGGCAAAAGCAGAACATCGTGAAAATGTGTTTGTGTTGGAAAGCCAAGGGAAGAATAAGTTGAACAGACAATTTGAAGCTGCAAAATCTGGCGCCAGGAAACAGGCTTGGGTGAATAAACCCACAAGGGTGGAAGCGGGGTGTGCAGTGTCTGAGAGGGACAGAAAAACCCCTAATGAATCTTGGTCATCAATTTTATATAGGAAAGAGGTTATCCCAACAGAAATAAGAATGGTGAATAGAAACTAAAAGTGGGAAAAATAGTTAATGGTCTAACTATTGGTTTAGTTGATAAACATGTTTGCACTCTAAATATGGGGTTAAAATGTCCTCTGTCACCCCAGTAAATGGCCTGTGTAGCCCATTGTTACCGAGCGATACATGTTTCTGACGGCTGGTTGGGTCTTGGCCTTGACGGAATGCAGGAGGGCACCACCACCTTTCTGGGAAGAGAATATGAAGAGAGTCTTGGGCATCTGGGGTTACCCTAGACTACACTTCACCCCAGGGTGTGTGACGCTGGGCCAGCCGTTCCCCCTCTCTGTGCCTTAATGTCTTCGCCTCTATAAATGAGCAAATGATGACCCTATTTGGGAACTGTTGTGGGATTAAATTAATCCAATAATAAACTAAACAAGTGTTCAGTGTTAATACCTTTAGGTTGTCTGCCCAGAGCTGGTAGGAGCGAAGGGTGCCTGGAGTGAGAAAAGAGCGTGGTCATGGCAGGCAGGCTCAGGTTGGGATGCTGCTGGTGGGGTGGGGACGCCAGGCTACCTGCCGGGCTCACCTGAGGAGGCCCCGCTGCAGGTAATCTCTTGCTCAAAGAGATCTGAGAAGCCCTCTCCTGTGTTAAGCCTCTGCAGCCGGCCTTCAATGAACTGAGGGTTGGGGAAAGGGTCAGAGAGTCAGATGCAGGGCTGCCACCAACACATCTGAATGCGGGGACCAGGAGCCCTCTCGCCCTCAAGACGTAAAAGCCATTCCTGACTCCTTTAGGGTCCCATCCCCAGGACCCAGGAGGTCTGGAACCACCTCCAGAAACCAGAAGTGCAAGCCTCTCCCCGCCCCCCAGGTCAGGACCTGCGGTCAGGGACCAGACCCCGCCCCTCACAGGGACCCGGAAGTCGGATTCTGCCACTCCAGACTACACACCTTTCAGTGACCCTGGAAGAGGTCGACCCCACTTTCAGGGACCCTAGAACCCACGCCCGCACTGAAAGCTCCTGGAGTCCATCCACCTTCTTCCAGGAGTCTGGCCCCGCTTCAGTCCCCTCCCAGGTCCCTAGGACCCAGGAGTCCGCCTCCTCCTTCCAAGCCAAAGGAGGTACGCTCTCAGGACACGCCCCTCCCTAAGGCCAGCGCAGCTCCCACCCCAGAGCCAGGAATTTGGTCCCAGCCTTATCTCCCCAGGGACCAAGGAGTAGATTTTTGTCCCTTAGGAAGTCAGGACTGGGCTCTCATCTTTAAGAAACCGAGTTCAGTCCTGCCTCCCCAGCCTGGAGTGGGAGATCTGGCCAGACCGACTCTAGCCCACACGCCGGGGGCGTCTGGGTCCCTAACCTTATCCCTCTGGCTCCAGCCCCGCCCTTAGGGCTCTGGTGCACCTGTTTGAACAGCTGCAGATGCACAGCGCGCTGGTGGAAGGCTTGCAGGGGAGATCCGGGCTTCTGAGCTAAGAATGCTTCTTCACTGAAGGTCACAGGCTCGCCCTGGAAGAAGGACCTGAATCCTGAGCTCCTTGAGGCTCTCCTGGATACCAACTATCTCCCTCACCCTACCATATATCTACGTAGCAAATGGTAATTGAGTGCCTGCTGTATGCCTGATCTTGTGCAGGGGCTCGTGAGCCACGGAGAGGACTTGAGATTTTACCCAGAGGGAGCTGGGAGGCCTGGAGGGCTGGAGCAGAGGCGGGAGAAGTGACTTCGGGGCTCACAGGTGACCTCGGACTGCTTTGGGGAAGAAAGACTATGGGGTGTGATGGTGCAAGCCCAGGAGAGGGGACTCATCCGGGAGGCAAGCACGCTGATCCAGATTAGCAATAATGGGGACCAGACCAGGGTGGAGACAGAAGAGGGGGAGAGGTGAACAGAATCTGGATGAGTTGTAAAGGCAAAGCTGACAGGAACATCAGATGCCTAAATGATAAATCTCCCCACCCTCAGGTTTTTATAGAATAGTGAAAAACCGAGTGGGGGGGGGTGTTGAAAGTCAGCAGATCAAAGTCCTGGCTTTAACACTCGCCTGCTGTGGAACTTCTCTCCAAGCCTCGGTTTCCTCATATGTGAAATGGGGCCATAACGGCATCTATCTCAAAATATTGTCGTGAGCATTAGATGAGATAGTAGAACCTAGCATTTGAGTACTCACGATGGTCCAGGCACTATCCAAGCATTTTGCATATGCCCATTTATTGACTCACGCCATCCTTTTGGGGGGTACCATCTGGATTTCATTTCACAGATGGGCAAATGGAGGCACAGAGTAAGCACTCTATAAACGATAGGTATCAACATTATTCTGAATCCTTTGGGGCCCACGAGGCCACTCCCTCAGGGTCCCTGCTGCTCACCGGGCTGCAGACCAGAGCATCGCGGTATCCCCCAAAGAGCAGGGCCTGGGCTTTGAGGAAAAGACGGGACACCCCTTCTCCTGGGGCCAGTGCGACCTTCCTTAGCCGCAGCCTCAGCAGGGACACCTGGAGGACAAGGGAGCGGCACTGAGCCGGTGGGTTTGGGGCTTCTGCCTCCCAGCTGCGGCAGGAGGGCGCGAGGGGTGACACTGACCACGTCTGGGGGCAGCGCTTGCACGTCGTCGAAGGGCGTCTCTAAGATATTGGAGTCCACGTTCATCATCACGACGTCCTCTAGGCCTTTCTCCAGTACTCTCTGCGATGGAGGGTGGTAGGGGGTACCACGTTCAGAGCCTGAGGATCCCTGGCAGGGAGGGCATTTGGGGGTGGGGAGGGGGGAGAACTCCGCCCATTTCTGCAGTCCCTGGCCACCCCCACTCACCTCGGTGAGACTGGAGTGGACTCCAATGAGGTAGGGCATGGGAGCGCTAGGGAGGACAGAGGGGTGCAGGGTGATGCGGGAGCTGCCCCCTGGTCCCCAGGACCCCAGATCTTGTCCCTTCCCACACCCCGCCCCTCACCAGCAGTAGTCCAGCAGGTGTGGTGGCAGCGTGGGGATCAGCACGTGCTCCCATCGCATGGGGTACAGCAGGGCACAGGACGCGTGGACGCATGAGGTCAGCTGAGGATGGATGGATGCCGTGGATTCAGGGCCTGGACCCCCAGCTTCAAGAATCCTCTCTGGGATGGTGGCTCTCCCAGCTCCATTTCCCACCCACCTCACCTTACCCACATGCTACTGGGTAAGAGGTGAAAATTCACACCCCTTTAGACATCACGTGGAGACCTAGAATTCAACAATTTACAGTGCCTGGAGCAGGTGGAGCCAGGACTTGGCACGTCCTAGTCCCTCCCTCTAAGCTTTGGAGCTAATATGCAACCTTCCAGGATCCCTCTTCTTAGGCATACAGCTGCGACTCAGCCCACTGGCTCCACCCCAATGAGGCGGAGCTATCACTAAGCCCGTCCTAGTCCCTCCCCTAGGGGTGGGGCCACGACTCAGCTCCACTGACCCTACTCCTAAAGAGGTGGAGCTAGAATTCATCTTCCTTGGTCCTGCCATAGGAGTTGAGTAAACATTCAGCCTCCACCCCCTACCATCCTTGTCCTTTCCCCAGGGGCGGAGCTAGAATTTAGCGCTCCCCAATCTCACCCCCCAGGGGGCAGGGCTAGTCTTGTTACGGCCCACAGTGGGTGGAGTCTGAACTCAGCGCTCCCAAAGAGAAGCTCACAAACCGGCTACAGCGCTACCCTCTCTGATTCCCCCTACGAGAGCAGAGCCAGGGTTCAACTCAACCCTGACCTTCAAAGGGGCAGAGCCAGGAGTTTGCCCATAGCTGTCCCCCGATGAGTTTAGAGTAGGAAACCGCCCGCCGTCCCGCCCCCAGGGGCGAAGCCAGGCTTTGGCCCCATCCGGCCTGGCTGGCCCTGTCTGTCTCACGGTGCTCAGCTTGCTGGCGGTGAGCATGACTCTTCGCTCGGCCAGGAGCGCCGCGAACAGCCCCACGATGTTCTCGTCGGTCACCGCCACCACCAACTCTGTTAGGTTCCTCTGAGGGACAGAGAGCAGCGCTGGGGCCGAGGGTCTACAGGATCTGACAGCCCCTGAGGGTTTCGGGACCTCCTCCCGCACCCACAGTCTCCTCCCAGGTGTTCGTTCACTCACGTTCTCAGGAATGGATGGCAGGCGCCCCGAGTCAGGGGCCACGAAACAGGAAAGCTGGGTGGGAGGGATTGGCGGGGTGGGGGCGGGGGTGAAATTATCAGTCAGGGGTTGGATTCACATGGGAACCTAACCTTCCAGGTCCCTAGCCCTGCTCACCGGCCGAATGTTCCCGGGGGCAGGGGGCAGGATGCTGGGCGTACTGGAGATCATCACTCCGCTGCCCTGGGGGAGAGGTGTAGATAGCTGTACGGTCCTCCGGGCTGGGGCGCTGCCTCCCCATCCACCCGGAGTCTGACGCCCAGGGGTTGGGGTCTACTCACCAGCTCCACGGAGGTCTGGGTCTCTGGCAGGGTCTGCTGCAGCCGATTTAGAAGTTCCTCGACTTCTGAGACCTGGGTAGGGGTGAGGTGTCTGGTCAAAATGTGCGTTGGGGATTCTGAAGACCTTGACTCAAGCTGGGCATTCTGAGAAGAGGCAAGGGGTTCAGGTCTGGCCTCAGTTCTGAGCAGAGCTGGGGGCTTGCTGGGGTGGGGGCTCTCGCGGAATGAGAGGGACGGAGATTGGTCTCACTTGGTCCTGGGCCAGGAGATCCCCCACTGTGTTCAGCAGCTTGTAGAACACCTCAAACCAGGGAAGATGGCTGTAGAGAGAGGACATAGGTTCCATGAAGTGCCCTTAGTTCGAGATCCACCCCTCACACCCATATTTCACACCTGAGGATGCAAAGACAACTCTGGGCACCAGCCCGGAGGCGGCAGAAACCAAATCGACGGGTGCCGGTCAGGTCCGTGAGGGCGAAGGTGAAGTGCTGTACGGCATGGCTGGGAGGTTCCCTAGAGGTAGAAAATGCTCAGAGACCTTGGGGGTCCCAGCTCCCTGACGCCCCCAACAATGTTCCTAGTACAGTTGCTCCAGCACCATTGCTCCACCACCATTCTAGGGCCCTGGGTGTATAGATCCCCAGTTGTTAGGGTTCCTGATTCCCTTGGTCCCTGGGTGTCTGAATCCTTGAGTCCTTGGGTCCCTAGGTCTCTGGATATCTGCTTTCTTACCTACCTTTCCACATCAAAAGGGAAGCAGAATTTAGGTACCATCTGCATGGCTTCCTGGGGGTGGAGAAAAGCACACACTGCTTGGCCACTCAGGTTGGGCCCCACACTCTCCCCCAGAAAGACTGACCCTGGCCACAGAGGAGCAAGGGCCCAGCATGCATACCTGGTCCCTGAAGTCTGGGGGGAACTGCCGCAGGATGGGGGGATCTGCAGGGAAAGTAGGCCTCTAAGTTCAGGGCCCCAGACCCACCTTCCATCTCCACCCTCTCACCCAATGCCCTCCCCCACTCACCCTCCTGTAGAGAGGCAGGGCAGGCTGCTTCGAAGAACCAATCAAACATGGCAGGAGGACCCCCTCTGTGGGACAGGAAAAAGCTTAATGGGTCCATGAACTTGCTTCTGAGTGTGTGGTTGTGTCTGTGGTGTCTGAACATGTGTGTGATTGTGTGTACCTGTGTGACTTGTGTAGCTGTGTGCATGATCCCCAAGGGTTTGTGGCAGTGATTATAGGTGTGTGAGGCTGTGCATGCAATGGTGTTGATTGTGTGAGTGACTGAGAGTATGAAGCAGAGCGAGGGAGTATGGCTGTGTGTGCATGTGCAAGACTTGTATAAGCACGTGTGTGTGTGTACAACTTGTGTGAGCATGCAGATGTGTGTGTATGTGTGATTCAGTCTCGTGTAGCCCTAAAGGATGAGGCTGTCCAGCGTATGTGTCGGGTAGGACTGTGAGAGTTGGCCAAGACAAAACATAGTGAATAAGTCCGTGTTTTCTTGTGTGGCCGTGTGATTGGGTAAATGTACAGGCATCTTGGTGGTCTTGAGAGCAAGAGGCCCTGCCTTTGCATCTCTGTATGAGACTCGATGAGGCCCCAAGGGCTGACTCCAAATTCCTCAGCAGAGAAAGGAGGGCAGCATGCCCTTGTACTTCTGTGAGCCCTGGGGTCTCTGCCTTCCTCCTCTTCCACCCTCCCACCCACTATACAGAGGGTGCCAAGACTGCACTCAGGGAGAGAGATAGGGAGGTACCTGGAGGGCAGCAGAGGAAGTGGATGGGGACTGACGGCAGATGCGCTGTCCCTCAGCTGGAGACCTCTGTCACTTAGCCCTCATGTCGATCAAGTCCCACACAAACACTCACACACAGGGACACAGAGTCCTCCCTCAGCCCGCTGGCCCCCAGAAACCATGTTCCCCGTCACTCAGACATACCAAGAGGGGAGGTGCACACTCAGAGTTACAAACTTAGTCATATAAGGCGGGGAGGGGGGGGAACGGGGAGAAAGGGTGGGAGAGGGAAAGGAATAAGAAGGGGGAAGGGGCTGTGAGTGGCCTGATGTGTCTGACAGTGGAGTCCGCATTCTAAGCCAGCTGAGTCCTGCTGTGATTCTGGCCATCTGCTCCGTGGCTCTGGGTCCCTCCCCAGCCTGACCCAGCCCCTCTCCCCTTGGCTCTAGCCCAAGCCTTGTCTGGGAATCTTGGTCTAGGAGATAGGGGAGGGATGCTCTTACTCAGCTCTGGATTCCATGGTCCCTGCAGGGCTGGTTGGTGAGGCCCTTTCCCCAGGGGTCCTGGGGCCTGTGCTTGCTCAGGGCTGGGCCCTGAGCAGGCTCAGCTTCCTGTGTGGCTGAGAGAGGAAGTTTAATGGGTGACGTCCCCGGAGGGAGGCCCCTGCCCCCACCTACTGTGAGAAAACCAGGCATCCTGTCTCCTTCCCCAGGATGGGTGGCAATGGGTGGCTCAGAGGCAGGACCCTAGTCCCATCCTGCCAGGCCAGGCCAGGCCAGGCCAGGCCTGGTCCCTGCTGTCACACCCAAGCCTTCCCCTCTCTGTGCAGCCCAGGATTCACAATTTGCCTAAAATGCTTCCTCTTCCCTCAACTCTTCTTCTTTCCTTCGGTCTGTCTGCGCCAGATATTCCTTGTCGGACCACCAGAGGGAGCTGGACCAGAGATTGGGCGAAGGGCACTGGGGAGGCCAGCAGCCAATAGCAGTCAGAGCACAGGCACAGACAGACAGACACACACACAGCCAGGAACTGATTGTCACAGACAAACAGGCCAGAACAGTCACAGATAGTAGACACACACAGAGATACCAAGTCATACAGGCAGGATACAGTCATGGACAGAAACTGACAAGCAGAGAGGGACAGCACGCACAAGGAGCCCACCAGGTGATAGATGCAGAGGTAAGACACAGACTCAGCTACAAACACTTCCAGACGGAAGCAACAGACAGACGGACACATGTGCAGAGATCACAACTGTCAACAGAAGCAAGATGGTAGAGAAATTGACTCAGATGACAGACAGAAATGCATAGAGCGCAGGCATGGCTAGAGCAGTAACGGACCGACAGACACAGCCTGGGCTCAGCTGCAAGTCAGGTTCAGAGCCAGACATAGTTACATGCCTGGAAAGAGGCACAGGTGGACACACCCAAGCAGAGCTGCAGACTCAGAGAGAGACAGACACACAGACATACAGATGTCAGGTTGCGATCCAAGGATCCATAGACACACTTGCAGACCTGAATCAAGCTTTTGATATGTTCCGTTATTATGAAAGACAGGTCAAGTAAG
Source organism: Macrotus californicus (assembly GCA_007922815.1). Taxonomy (NCBI): domain Eukaryota; kingdom Metazoa; phylum Chordata; class Mammalia; order Chiroptera; family Phyllostomidae; genus Macrotus; species Macrotus californicus. Next base: position 142,904 of record VMDR010000812.1, read on the forward strand.
TGTTAAGAGAATGATTTTGGCATCAGAGAGATCTGGGTTCAAGACCTGATTCAGTTCTTTAGTGTCTGTGTGACCTTAGGTAAGTCATTTGATCTCTCTGTATTGGTTATTATCGCTGTGTATCGAATGTCCCAAAGTTAGCAGCTTGAAAGAACACATATTTATTATGATCTGACAGCTTCTGCGGGGGCCCAGGACTTGGGTCTTCTGCTACAGGGTGTCTCAGCCATAGTCAGGTGTGTCTGTCGGGCTGTGGCCTCGTCTGAAGGCTTGACTGGAGGAGCTCTTCTAAGCTCACTGTGGGACGGCTGGCTGGATTTAGTTCATTTGGACCGTTGCACTGAGGGCCTCATCCCTTGCTGGCTGTTGGCCAGAGGCTGCCCTCAGTTCTTGGCCATGTAAACCTTCCCAACATGCTGCTCGCTTTACCAGCTCGAGCAAGTTGAGAAGGCAATGGAGTTCCTCAAGACAGAAGTGGCAGCCTTTTGTAATCCAATCTCAGAAATGACATTGTATCACCTTCGCCATGACTTGTTGGTTAGAAGCCATTGCCAGGTCCAGCTGACACTCAAGGAGCGATCACACAAGGGCATGAATGGGGGAAATGGGGGTCATGTGGGCCATTTTAGAAGCTGCCCCACACCCTCTGTGTCTTTGTTTTTTTTCACATTAATAAGAAGAAAACAAAACTCTCACCTTCCAGTGTGGCGTGAAGTCATTCATTCACTTGCCCATCCATTCAACAAATAATTGCTGAGTGTCTGTGTTGCATAAGGCCATTCTAGGCACACGGTGACCAAGGTAGATGAGATCCCTGTCCCCATGAATCTTCCACTCCAGTGGGGGGTGGTGGTAAGGAGACAGACAAAAGAAACAGGTGCACCAATAGGTAAATGATGGAGAGCTACTGGGTGCTAATTTAGAGTCGCAAGGAGGCTGCTCAAAGGGGGCATCATGTGAGCTGAAACCTGTTGGTGAAAAGGGGCTGGCTAGTCACACCTTTGGGGAAAAGAAACAGCATCTGTAAAGGCCCTGAGGTTTATTGAGCTTGATATGATCGAGCACATACAAAGGCCCCTGTAGTTTCAGTTTAATGAGCAAGAGAGATGGTGATGGGGGTGTAGTCAGCAGGGGGTGAAGACCAAGGTGCAAATTTGGGTTTCAGTCTGAGTGAGTCATGAGACAGTTTTGAGCGGGGAGGGGGGGGGAGGGACAGGTTCTTATTTGCATATAAAAGGCTCATCTCTGGCTGTTGTGGAAGGAGGACACACTACAGGGGGCAGGGGTGGCAGCAGGGAGCTCAGGGAAGTGACAGGTGGGTTGTCTGAGTGAACAGCAATGGTGACTTAGAGGAGAATATCGACAGGTGGGGAGAAGAGGTCAGACTCAGGATATATTTTGGAGACAGAGACAACTGAATTCAACAAAAGATAGAAAGAGCGTGCTGGATGTAGGAAACAATGGACCAAGGCTGACTCCTAGATTGGGGCTTTAGCAATGGGATGGTACCATGTATTGAGGAAAGGGATGTTTTAGGGGTGGAACAGGGAGCTCTTTTGTGGCCCATGAGGTTTGAGATGACAAAGGCAGCAAGTTCACTGCCTAGTCTGTCCTCTGCCCTACCATCCTGTTCTGTGCTGGGCCTGCTCACACGCAGGTCGCTGTGGGCTGGATCTCCAGGCTGCCTTTCTCACACTTCTCCTGCCTTCTGACAGTGGTAGGGCCCAGTGAACGGACTGGGGCCTCAGTGCAGGCCCAGTGGTCCAGCATAGAGTGTAGTGTAGTGGGAATAGTTGATTGGCTCTTTTTTCTCTCCCTCCTGGTTTGCCTTCCTTTCTACTGCAGATGCTGGGAAAAACTACAGTTTCTCTGCTGCTTTGCAGCTCTGGTTTTGGATGCAGAACTCATCCTACCAATTAGAAATGCTTGAGAGATTTGGAAGGTAGAAGCGAGGTAGACCCCCTTCCTCTCCGTGTGTGTGTGTGTGTGTGTGTGTGTGTGTGTGTGTGTGTGTGTATGAATCCTGCTGGATACTTATTTTAATTAATTTTATTTTATATTCATTTTAGTTAACTTTCGTTCAGCTCTGTGGGTCTTGGGAGGTGTTCTTGAACTTAATAGTTCTGATGGCAGCCTGCTGACTCTCCACCTTTCTGACTAAGCAGAGGGAAGAGCTCTTTGGTGGTCAGCTTTGTGCTGTTCCAGCCTATTCTAGGGCTACTCAGAATGTGGTCTCATAGGCTCATTCATCAGTGTCACCTGGGAACTTGTTAAAAATGCAAGGTCTTGGGCTACATCCCCCAGACCTGCTGACTCAGAAACGCTAGGGCGGGGCCTAGGAAGCTGTGTGCTAGCAAAGTGTTCCCTGAGGTTCTTTTGCACACTAAAGTGTGAGAGGCCTTTGCTTACAACCTGCTCTCTCAGCCCCTCCAACGGTGTTGTAAGCCTCTAAATCCTGGTATTAAATCCTTTTCTGCTTCATATGCCTAGGACGGGCCTACACTAAACTGTAGACGATAAAGTGGAATCAGAGTCCCAGACTTTAACTGCCGGGCTTTGACCCCCAGCTTGCTGCTTCGTAGTCATGGGACCAAAGTGTGATTTCCAAGATGGCCACAGTGATGTCTCCCGCCCCACATGCTTTACAGCACAGGTGGCAGACACAAGGCCTGCGGGCCGAATCCGGCCCTCCACCTTTTTTTTTCTGGCCTGGCACCTTGTTTCTACCCGGTGACAGCACCGAGCGCTCACTTAACTATTAAGGAGTAGTTACATGTATACAGTCCTAAAATTACATTCAGCTCTTCGAAGGCAGCCCTGTGAGGTCAATGTGGCCCCTGGTGAAAGTGAGTTTGACATCCCTGCTCTTATGGAATCTTGCCTCTCTACACTCCAGAGGTGGAGTCTATATCTCACCTGCTTGAGTCTGGACGTGACTTTGTGACGGCCTCGATCAGGAGTCTAGAGGACACCAAGTACCTTCAGGAGCTAGGTCAGAATAATGCAATGCATTTTGCTTGATCTCCTGGGATATTTGCTTTTGGGGAACTCGACCACCATGCTGTGAGGAAGCCCAAGCAGGCTATAGAGAAGTACTGACGCCTCCTTCTATCTGCCCCTGTCGTGTCCCCAGGCGACAGTTGGCATCAAATTGGCAGCCACATGAGTGAGCCACCCTGAAAATTAATCCTTCAGCCTCCAGCTGAGATTCTCTAGCTGATGCCACAGGGAGCAGAGACAGGTTGCCCTGCCAAGCCCTGCCCAAATTACAGATCTGGGGACAAAATGAATAATTGTTGTTATTTAAAGCCCCTAACTTTTGGGGGTAGTTACACAGGAAAAGTGAACTGATACACTTTGTCTGTAAACCTTGGCTGGAAAAAAGATAAAAGCTCAGACATGGTTGGTGCGAGGGTTACATGAGATGAGGCATGTACCAGGACATCGGAGCGCTCCATCCATGTTAGTGACCATTATTTGACGGGACTGTCCCTTCGATGCTAGCTCCAGGCTGCTATCTCCCCAAAACCCTTCCCTAGAGACCTCCCCCTTTGCTTTCCGTACTTGCTAGACGCCCCACAGAGAATGGCAGCAGCTCCATCACCAAGCACTCCCTGTGCCAGGCAATGTACCCACAAGATCTCCTGGGGTGGGTGTGTAGGGATTGTGAGGGGAAATATATGATCCCATTTTACAGGTGAGCAAATTGAGGATCAGAGAGGGCAAATGGCTTACTTAACACCATACAGTCATGGCATGGCCCGGTCTGTCTGACTCCAGAATTTCTCTACCTCCTGCCCTCCTACCCCTGACCAGATGTCCCTTCAGAACCCACCTCTATCCTGAGGAGGGGGTGTGCCCTTGCTTGTTGGCCTTCCCACAGACAGATGGAAAATGCACTCAGTGGAAGCATGGCAGGACAATAACTTATTTATTTATTAAGGGTGAGGCAGAGGGGAGGAGGGGGGAGGGTTGGGGGCACAGCCTCTCCTGTCCACATGATCCAGGGCTTCTTCTCCCTCCACAGCAGCCTCTCACGACCCCTGGAAAGCCAAGGTCAGTTGGAGCTGAGGGCACTGAGTTCAATGATGAAACAGGGGGCTTATAGGAGTCAGAGAGAAGGCAAGGTCAGAGGGCAGGTGGGCTTGTAGGGTCAAAGGTGAGGCAAGGTTGGAGGTGAAGGGATGCTCAGTGAGAGGGGTGTCAAAAGTAAACTGGGGCTTCTTGGTCTGGGGGTGCATTGGATTCATGGGGAAGGTCAAAAGTGAAGGGGAGGTTGGGGTGAAACAGGGTTCAAGGAGTTAAATGTGGGGCAAAGTGGGGCTCAAAGGTCAGCTGAGGTCAGGGGTGAAGTGAAGGTAGTAGGGTCAGAGGGTCAGAGATGGGTCAGGTTTAGAGGCGATGCAGGGTTCTCAGGGCCCAGGAGGGGCTCTAAGGGGTCAGAAGTAAGCGGCCTAGCGGGGGCAGGGGCAGACGTGAAGGGAACCAGGTGTCCCTAGGCCACCTCCTCCTCGGCCTCTTCCTCAAACTCGCCCTCCTCAGCGGTGGCGTCCTGGTACTGCTGGTACTCGGACACCAGGTCGTTCATGTTGCTCTCGGCCTCGGTGAACTCCATCTCGTCCATGCCCTCGCCCGTGTACCAGTGCAGGAAGGCCTTCCGCCGGAACATGGCCGTGAACTGCTCCGAGATGCGCTTGAACAGCTCCTGGATGGCCGTGCTGTTGCCGATAAAGGTGGCGGCCATCTTCAGGCCCCGGGGCGGGATGTCGCACACGGCTGTCTTCACGTTGTTGGGGATCCACTCCACGAAGTAGCTGCTGTTCTTGCTCTGCACGCTCAGCATCTGCTCGTCCACTTCCTTCATGGACATGCGGCCCCGGAACACAGCGGCCACCGTCAGGTAGCGGCCATGGCGAGGGTCGCAGGCGGCCATCATGTTCTTGGCATCAAACATCTGCTGGGTGAGCTCGGGCACCGTCAGGGCCCGGTACTGCTGGCTGCCCCGGCTGGTCAGTGGGGCAAAGCCGGGCATGAAGAAGTGCAGGCGTGGGAAGGGCACCATGTTCACGGCCAGCTTGCGCAGGTCAGCATTGAGCTGCCCCGGGAAGCGCAGGCAGGTGGTGACCCCGCTCATGGTGGCTGACACCAGGTGGTTGAGGTCCCCATAGGTCGGCGTGGTCAGCTTGAGGGTGCGGAAGCAGATGTCGTAGAGTGCCTCATTGTCGATGCAGTAGGTCTCGTCGGTGTTCTCCACCAGCTGGTGCACGGAGAGCGTGGCATTGTACGGCTCCACCACGGTGTCCGACACCTTGGGCGAGGGCACCACACTGAAGGTGTTCATGATCCTGTCGGGAAACTCCTCCCGGATCTTGCTGATGAGCAGCGTGCCCATTCCCGATCCTGTGCCGCCGCCCAGCGAGTGCGTCAGCTGGAAGCCCTGCAGGCAGTCGCAGCTCTCCGCCTCCTTCCGGACCACGTCCAGGACGGCATCCACTAGCTCTGCACCCTCTGTGTAGTGGCCCTTGGCCCAGTTGTTGCCAGCTCCAGACTGCCCTGAAGAGGGAAGGGACGGGGACACACAGGCAGTTAAGGAAGCGCCCGTGCAGCCCCACCTCCAGCCATCTTGGTAGTTGAATAATAATAATGAGATTATTATATATGACATAAACTATTACAATTTTGTTACTATTATCAATTGTCCTCTCTGCTTCTATCCTTGCCCCCCTTCAGCTATTTTCTCTGTCTTGTATATTTTTCCTGCCTTCAATGCCCTAATCATCTTTTAGGCTGCAGACATTAATGATGGTAATGAAAACAACAACAAATGCTTATTTACCTCTTCCTCTGTGCTAGGCACTGTTCTAAACTCTTTACACATATTGATGGCTTTAAGCCTCACATCCCTGTGAAAGAGATTTTTTTACAATCCCTATTTTAAAGATGAAGAGACAGGCACGGAGAGACCGAGGAGACAACCGACGTCACCCAGCTGCCTGGGTCAGTGCCTGAGCTTTACTTATGTGCACTGTCCTGTCACCAGCTCCTGGGGGGCAGAGAGTTTTGTCTGTTTTGTTCTCAGCTGTATTGCCAGGGCATACAGTAGGGCCTAGCATGCAGTAGGTGCTCAATAATTATTTGTAGAATGCATGAAGTGGCAGAGCTTGGATTTGTGCATAGGAAGACCCCCCCCCCACCAGGCCTGTATCAGATGCCTCCCCTGGGCTCCCACAGTGGCCTGCATGTTGCCCCCACAGCCCTGGCTGCCATGGCCACCTCCCCCACTGGGCTGGGGGTCCTGTGGTGGAGAATTTCCCTCAAGCATTTGGAAGTGAAAGGAAAAGGGGAGCTTCCCTGTCTGTGCTCCATGCCTGGGACTCACCAAATACAAAGTTGTCAGGCCGAAAGATTTGGCCAAAGGGACCAGAGCGAACCGAGTCCATGGTGCCTGGCTCCAGGTCCACCAGCACGGCTCTGGGTACGTAATTTCCTCCTGCAGGGAAGCAGATGGAGGTCAGCTGGGGTGAGCGCCAGGAACCAGCATGCAGTCCCCTCCCAGCCCTTCCCCACCCCTCCTCCCCAAGGTGCCCCTCCACCCTACCTGTGGCCTCATTGTAGTATACGTTGATTCTCTCCAGCTGCAGGTCACTGTCCCCGTGATATGTGCCCGTGGGGTCAATGCCATGCTCATCGCTGATCACCTCCCAGAACTAAAGAGGTGGTGGTGGTGGTAAGAACCAATGGAGCAGGAGAGGGGATCCAGGCCCTCCCTGACTTCCATCTTCCCAGCTCAGGACCCCCAACCACCTCCCTGGCTGCGACCTGTCTCCCAGCAAGGTGAATGGGGTACCTAGAGGCTGGTGGGGAGGCACGGATGAAACAGCAAGAAGGGACAAGTGGGGGCAGGGTGAAGCAGAGCCACCAGTCCAGCCAAGACTGCTGGTGTCAATCAGTGCGCCCTGGCTGTGGCGGCAGGCAAGGCTGGGACTCTTTGTGCATGTGCAGGGGCCAGTGGGCCAGCTGTGAAGCCAGCTGTGGCCAGCAGAAAGAAGGCTGGGCCCCACCCCATATCGGCCTCTTTGTTCCCAGCCTGGTCCTGCCCCGCGTCCCCTCCCCCACTGTCCTTGGGGTGCTAGCCTCCTGGGAACCCCATCTGCCAAAAGGCCTAAGGCGAGGGAGCTCCGCGGAGCTCAAGGACCTCACTCTGCTCTTCTCGGCCGCCTAGCGGCCCGGTCCCTCGCGCACCTTGGCCCCGATCTGGTTGCCGCACTGGCCGGCCTGCAGGTGCACGATCTCGCGCATGGCGGTGGCGCTGGTTGTGGACGCGGCGGCGGCAGTGGTGGCGATGCTAGGAGCTGTGCTGGGGGCGGGAGGTGGACTCGCGGCGGTGGTGGCAGCGGCGGTGGCAAAGACGAAGCACGGTCCCTGCGCCCCCCTGGGTGCCTCTATAAGAGAAGACCCGCCCGCGTCACCGCCTGTCACCCGTCCGCTCCGCCCCCTGGTCCCGCCCAGGACCCTGAGGGCGGGGGAGAGTGCAGGATGCTTCCTCTCCAGGGACCTATCCCCACTCCTGCGTTGGCGGGAGACCCGACGGGCACTGTCAGTGCTGCGCACTCCCACCCTCTCCGCCCCAGCCAGGGCCGCGACTCGGGCTTTGCAGAGGTTGGGCAGGGGACCGGAGACGCCGGGTAAACAAGCAGCCGGGGGCTCCCGCTTTCCACCAGCACACCCCACCCCGGCCTGAAAGGCCCTGCCTCAGTTTCTCTGTCTGCAGCCTTCCCGCCCAGCTCCATTTACCTACCATTCCCCAGAACCCTTGTTTACGGGGAGGGCTCCTCGTGGAGTCGAGCTGGGGCTCCGGAGTCGTGGTTTGTTTTGGGGAGGGGGAAGACGGTCAGTTCCAGGAGGACTTATCTTGAAGCTGCGGAGTCAGTAAAACCGTGATTTTCCTTCCACTTTTTGCTGGGGTTGCTTGTGGAAGCTGATGGAGGCTTGAGGGGTCCATGCGTTGCCCCCGGACACGTCCGTTGGGCTTTGGGTTTGTAGCGGCCGACGTCACCCCAGCTTCGCCTGGCGGGGAACATCAAGGAGCAAGACTTTTAGCTGGATTTCACGTTGGGCAAGGGGTAGTGAGCTTTGGGGGACTGCCTTACTTTACCCAGATCCGCACCTTTCTGCTCCGGTGTTGTGATTTATTGAAAGCTATTACCCTACCGTTCCCATTTCCTGTTGGCTCTGTGACCTTGCGTGGGCAGGTTTGACTCCCTGTGGCTGAGCTTTCTCATCTGCAAGACGGGCAGTCAGGAGTGCCCAGCCCCCAGGAGGGTTGGGAAGGTCAGACGAGACTGCTCAGGGAGCAAGACGGCCCCAGTTCCCCCTCACACTGAGTACACAATAAATTGTAGCTACTAGTGTTACAATTATTATCAAGAGCTGGAGGAAACTTCCTGTGCTGCCCCTGAGGGAGGGCCAGAACCCTTTCTGATGGCAGCCTCCAGCTCTGCCATCCCAGGAGCCTCCTCACCTCCCCGGCTTCCGGCGATTGTGGGGTGGCAGCTAGGTCAGCCACTTCCGCTGTGTGGCTGGTACTTCAAGTGCACCAGTGGCCTCTAGTCTGAATCAGTGGTTCTCAGCTGGGGGCAATGCTGCCCTCCAGGGGGCGTGGAGTATCTGGAGACGTTTTTGGCGGGCATGCCCCAATGCTGGTTGAGTGTGTGTTGCTGGTATCTAGTGGGTGGATGGTCCCAAACATCCACAGTGCCCAGGACAGCCCTTCTCCCCTCACCAAGGACTTAACTGGCCCCAAATGTCGATAGTGCTGCGAGTCCCTGTGTTAATTAACTGGGAAAAACAGCTGAGTTAAACCCCTCGCTCACACTGGACTCCAGAAAAAATTCCTGATAATTAGGTGGAATAAACCAGGGTGACCTCCAGCATCTGTGAGTTGCCTCCTCTCTCCATCTCACTTAGATGTGTGCAGCGTCCTGGTGAGATGGGCTAGTTAGCCAGGACAAGTCGAACAGGGAGACAAGACTGCTAGGTAGCCAGGAAGTTCACCGCCATCTAGTAAACTGCAAAGTCCAGCTTCCCTGACCAAGGACACTTAAAGGTAAGTGGTTACGCAAAACAAAAACAAGAACAAAAACAAAAGACTCCTCACAGACAGACAACAGTATGATGATTATCAGAGGGGAGGGGAGGTAGGAGAGGGTGACGGGGGACACATGGTGATGGAAGGGGGCTCGACTTGGGGCAGTGACCACACACTACAATATACAAACGATGTGTCATAGATTTGTACATCTGAAACCTATAAAATTTATTAAACAATGTCACCCCAGTAAATTCAATAAAAAAGAAAAGAGTAAATGGTTTACACTTCTCCCCAATCAGAGGAGTTAGTGGAGTGAACGCCCACTCGGTGCCATTGGTGCCAACACACCCAAGGTTGGACGAGGTCAGGGGACTGAATCTCCTTTTGGCGCATCAGCGTAAGGCTGATGAGTATTCAACTGAGATTCTCCCCTAAAACCTGCCCTTAAAATTTCCACCTTTAGAAAACGTAAGAACCCTCAAGACAAAGACCCAGGGCAGGCTCTGGAGCACACCCACGCCTTCCTTCCCCACAGGCACGCATCTCCTAAACACTAAGTGTCCCCACGAGACTTCAGCCAGGGGAGCGATGGGCAGCGGCAGCTCGTCCCAGGCCAACACCCTGAATCTGCTTCCAAGGTCCCTGTTTTTCTCTGATTTTCCAGTGAGCTCACTTCTTTCCTGTAACATTTCTAGAGAGCCAAAGCAGAGCCCAGGCTCTCTCCTGTTGCTGCTTCTACCTTAAGCCCTTCCTGTGTTTCACTGTGCCCAGCTTTAATAAATAACTTTCAGAATCACCTGGACTCGTGCTGTGAAATCTTGCCTACACGAAGTCAGGGACCCATATATGACAGGCTGGCTTGAGGCACACCTGCTGCAGGTCTGGTCCCTTTCTGGTCACACTGGGACCACAGTCATCAGATGGATGTGGAATGCAGAATTCCCTGAGGGGGCATCAGTGGAACCCTCTAACCTGGGAATTCTCAGCTGGGGTTGTAAAGCCACAACCCCAGGAAGCAGGTGCTGTTTGCATGCTCATTTTACAGACACAGATGTCCCTAGAGGACACTTGACGGTGTCTGGAGACATTTTGGGTCATTGCAGCTTGGAGTTGCTACTGGCATCTGGCGGGTGGAGGCCAGGGATGCTGTTCAACAACCCACAATGCACAGGATGGCTCCTGAAGCCAGGAATTACCCAATCCCGTGCCAATGTCAATAGTGCCGAGATTGAGAAACCCTGATTTAGACGGACTTTTGAGGTAGTCACCCAACGTAATTTTTGTTAGAATTGATCCCTGAGACATGGCACCCAGACTGAAATAGGAGGTCTACCAATCCATGTTAATGTACACCAAAAATTCATAAATGCTGTGTTGGCATTTCTTAACTTTTTAATGAGTCATAAAGACAGGTTTCCTGTGTCACCCCACCAGGGTTGGGCTAATTTAGGGTACAGTCTGACCTCCAGAGAGACAGAGCTTCCTGGATGAGCTCACCTGGGAAGGCACCGCTCCCTGGAGAGTACAGGCCCTGCAGTGGGTGCCCTCTACCTGTCTCTACACCCAGGCACAACTCGGGCTCCCTGATGGCCTCAGTGGCAGGTGGGGGATCCAGAGGGAGGGGAAGAGGGGAAGAGAATGGCAAGCAGGGGACAGATGGCTTTCTAGCCACCTGCTGAGACCTGGCATCGTTGGAGATGTGAAAAGACCAGAGTATTAGAAAACCTGCAAGGACAGCATGGGGAGGGGTTGAGGGTGGGCTGACGTCATCTGCAGCCCATGGCTGCCACCACCCAAGTCTGGCCTCTCCTGGACTCCCATTCTGAGAGGTGAAGAGTGCCAGGCATGCCATGGCTCCCAGCAAGCAGACCCTCCCTGGTACCCAGGCTTCCCACGCCATTACCTTCCACCCAGAAAGCCATCAAGGCTCCTTGCAGGAATCTTGCAGGAATCATAGGGGTGGTGCCGACAGTCCAAGATCCAGCTGTAGCCAGGGAACAGAGCCAGGGGAAAGAAAAGGAGCTGGATGGTGAGCCACAAGAGCCGGGTTTTACATCGCCAGGGGCCGGCCTGCACCTAGAGCTGTGGGGGGGAGGGCCGATACCCTGAAGCCCCAGAAGTGGACACCCATCCACCTGGGGCTGTGTTTTTGTGCCCATCTGCCTGTCTGATCCTGGGCGGCCAGGGCATGAGGCAGGACATTTGTCTTGCCAATTTTGTGTGGAAATGGATTTCGGCATCGAAAGAGGGAACGTTGGCTGTGGCCCGACACCAAAATTGTAAGAGGGCTTTATGTCAGATGATTTCCGAAGCAATCAGGTGAGACCCTGTGGGCAGGCTCTTGCCATGGCCGGAACCCCTACCTCCTGCCAGCACCAGATCTGCAACCTAGCTAGGTCAGGCTCAGCAGGGACTCCTCGAAGAGCAGGGGTTGGGCTCCTGATTTTGAAACGGAAAACTGAAAAAATTATTGTTTTCATTCAATTTATTGAGTTTACATTGGCTAATGAAATTATAGGGTTTCAAGTATACAGTTCTATAATACATTATCTGCAAAAAAACCCCCACAACATTTTAAAATAACAGGTTGATTTTACTTCCTCGAAACTAGCAGGAAGAACGAGAAAGTGGCCGTTGTGTGTTTCTGGGAGGAATTAGGTGTGGGGACCTGGAGAACACCGAGGCACAGGAATTCAGGAAGACCCAGAACATTCTGTTCACGAAATTGACTGCCCTTTCTTTACAAGGTCCACAAACCCAGAGAAAGGCTGCCTCCTGTCTGCCATGTGGGGGGCCACACTGCCACCCCACCTGTGTACCTTGAGACATCGCTGACATACATCCCGGCCACCAAACCATCCTGGGGGACAGAGGGTATCTGTTTTGCTTCTTGTTAAAGATAATAGTCACATGTAGGCCTCATCCTGTTCGAAGTGCTTTGGGTGTATCAGCTTGTTTATGTTTTAACTTGTGAAACCACAACCCTGGGAGCAGGTGCTGTTTGCACGCCCACTTTACAGATGCAAAAATGAAGGCCGGAGTATCTCATCCAGTGCCGCACCTAGCAGAGGCTGTGATAGAGACCTTGCATTCCAGCTACAAAGACCTGCTCTTGTATCACAGCAGAAGCTGTAGTTACTTGGTTACCAGGTCTTTGAAAAAAGTTACTTTGCCACTTGTCAGTAGGAAGGGTTGTCTTTCAGGAAGAAGAGTTGCTGGGTTGCTGGTGTGAAAACATCCGTGTGACTGTCACATGCTTCATGGCCTGGGCCTCTGTTTGTGTCATTGTATCTGTTCACCACAGTACCTGGGTGCTCAGAGCTGGCTCCTGTGTGTGTGACCCAGTTCTACCACTGGGATCTATGCTCTTTGTCCACTGGGCCCATGGGTCATCGGCTCCTTCCCAGAGGGTTTCCTTCTCTCCAATTTCTCCTGCCGCCTCACTACCCAGACTTCAGACCCACACCTCAGCTGGATCTGGTTTCCCTGCCCCCTGCTCTGGCAGAACCAGCCCTGGCAGTGGACCTGGCCTGGCACAGGCCGTCAGCAGCTGCAGGGAGGAGGAGACAGGGTTCTGGAAGTTGCCATTGTGGGACAGGGACACTGAATGAGCCTTAAGAGAAGATAGGCCCTCCCCATGCTTGCCATCCCAACTCCAGGGGGCACCCACACAAGCTCTGTGGAAGCCGTGCCCGGTACTGCTGGCACCAAGCATGGCATTGGGGGAGGTGAACAATGGAGCATTCTCCGACCTTGCCGGGTATGTGGCCTGCCTCCCACCAACACTCACCATCAGACACACTATGGCATACATCCCGAAAGAGGCATGCTCAGAAGGGTTTCCTGGGGGATGGGCAGGGAGAGGGCTGACATCAGCTGCAGCTGGGGTGAGGAGGGGACACTTCCTGGGTTCTCTTCCCCAGCTGCCCACTTGCCTGGCATTGAGGATGTCTTCAGGGTGTCTGGTGCAGGTGTAGCGGGTGATGGAGCCGCTGTCACAGTTGAAGGAGGCCCATTCAGGCAGGCACACAGCTCAGGAAGTGGGGCTTCAGGTTACCTGCGGTCATCTTGACGATGTTGGTCAGGGAGCAGCTGGCCATGCCACCAAACACAATGGCGCCCAGTTGCTTGTAGACCATGGCCGTGTGGACACTTCTCACGAGGGCTGGTGAGCTCAGCCGCAGGCCCTGGACTCATATCATCTCTCCCAGGCTGATGTGCAGGGCTGGCGCAAAGTGAGGTGGGATCACTGCAGAGGTTGGGGCAAGGGGGCAATAAGAGTAGAAAATATCCAACCCTTTTTCTCAGATAGCTTGCATTTTCCACTTCCTATGGAAAGGAGGGTGTGGTTCCCACTAAACCAGGCAAAGGGGTAGGGTTTCTCATTTCATCACACACACACACACACACACACACACACACACACACACACACACACAGCACAATGGGGCCTTCTCTTACCCCTGTGCCTGAAATGGGCGAGATTTCCTGTTTTACTGAGGCAAGGGGCATGGATTCCCATTTCACCAAGAGAAGGGGTGGGACAGCCCCCTAATTTACGTCAGTCATGGGCAGGACTTCCATATCTGAAAGGGGCAGGACTTCCTGTTAAGCCAGGAAAGGGGGTGGGACATCTCCCTAGTTTAGGTTGGACTCAGGCAGGATTTCCTGTCACGTATCTACAAGGGGTGGGGCCTCCTGTTACACTGGAGAAAAGGATAGACTTCCTCCTGAATGCCTGAAAATGGTGGCACTTCCCTTTTTACCAGAAGAAAGAGGCAGGACGTCCCTTCTGTGTTTGAAAGGGGGATGTTTCCCAGCTCTTCATAAAGGGGCAGGACTGCTTCCTGCTTTCTGCACATAAAGGATGGGGCTTCTCTGTTCACTAGGGGACGGGCATGAACTCTTCTTGTTCCATGCCTAAGGCAGAGAGGCTGGCGTTTCCTCTGTTCTATGTCAGCAAGGGGTGAGCCTTACCTTTTCATCAAAGAAAAAGTTTCTTCCATGCCAATGAGCAGCAAGATTTCCAATTTCATTAGGAAAAGAGGTGGTACTTCCTCCTGCCTTAGGCCTGTAATGGATAGGGTTTCCCACTTTGCCAGGAAAAGGGCCAAAGCTTGCTTGTGGCATGTCACCACTGCACGGGGTGAAAGTGGCCAGCCCCTCACCACGGGAGATGAGGAAGGCCACAGTGATGAGTGCTGAGTCCTTCACAATGTAGTGACCCACCAGGGAGCATGTGATGATGGTTCATCACAAGAAGCCCAGGATGTGGGGCACTAACAAACCGTTCTCACGCAGCGTGGTAGAGATGCTGACTGCAGGGGGCAGAGAAGACCCCATTCACCGACTGGTTGCCTAGGGTTTCCTGTCCTCAGGCATTCTGGGCAGTCTGCCCTCCCTGTGTCTTCACACTGATGTGGTGGGAGTGTGGGAAGGCTGTGCAGGGCGGGTGGTCAGGCCAGAAGGCCAGGGGAAGACAGAGCCCCAGGGACCCGGTCATGGGTGGGGTCCTGTGAGTGAGGGAGGTCAGGGGTTAGGATAATGAGGGGACAAGTGTGGAAGGGCTCACTTCTTCTGTATGTGTGTGTCCTGATGTATGCATGTGTGTGTATGACTGTGGCTATGTGCGTATGTCTTTGCATCTGTGAATGTGTATGTGTGCGTGTGGAAGTGCTTATGGATATCTACGTCTATGTAACCTGCCACATGAATATGTCTCTGAGCATTTGTATTTTCTAGTGTGGCTGTACGAATGTATATAGATGTATGTTTCCTGGTGTATGTGTATTTCTGTGTGAATCTCCTTGTGTATCTCTTTTGGTGTATGAGTCTCTATGCCTTTGCATGTATGTGATCGTGTGTTTTTGGAGGTATGTATATGTGGTGTGTCCTGGCATGTGCACCTGTGTGCTTGAGGATCTACATGAATGCAGATGTGTGTGCTTTGGTGTGTGCACATCATACCTCATGTGTGTGTTATGTGAATAGGTGTTTGTGGTGCGCCTAATCACATGTGTGTGAGTGTATGGGCTCTTTTCTGTGATCTGTGCATGTGTGAGATTATGCACATGTGTCGATGGATGTGTGGGTTGTGCTGGTGTGTATGTGGTTGTGTTTGGGGTCTGTGTGTGTGTGTTCATGCTTGTATCTGTAGCTCTGTAGCTGGTTGACCTGGGAGACATTGGTGGAAATGTGTGTGAGCAGGGTCTTGGGCCCTTGATACTGCCGTCCTGAAGTCAGGAAGGGCAGGGGGCGGGTCTGTCTCCAGCAGGTGCCAGGCTCTCTGTCAGGCCCATCCACCCTAAACCTAGCTCCAGGACCGCCCTCTGGATTCTGTCACTCTGCAGCCCACTGAAGTTTGGTGGAGCTAGGCAGTTGGAACCCAGTCTCTCACATCCTCCAACTCCCTTCCTGGGCTAGGAGGGCAAAGCTAGTGTCCCAGCCTGGACTCCCCTCCCCAGTGAGAGGACTTCAGTCACTAGCTTTGCCCACTGAGGAGTTGTGGGGTGGCTGGCATATGCCAGTCACACATCTAGACCCCAGGCAAGTTCAGGCCGCACAGATACCTGCACACACAGCATCTGACATACACAATATAACCACACAGTCTGACTGAGACATACAGATTCTGATATACACACATAGACACACAATGCAACAACATGCTCACAATACACATAGGCCCATATCGACCTAGACACACACCCAGCTACACAAATACCATGGGATCCACCCCTAACCCAGATGCACAGTCACAGGCTCCCATAGACCGAGTGCATGCATAGGAGTCACCCACAATAAATATACCTCCTCAAGGCCAATACAACACAACACACAATTCAGAGACCCAAAGACACACACTCACAGAGTCACCAATACACTCTACACCCAGACTCCAGTACAGATACAGCCAGACCTAGATGTATGCACACACAGAGAAATACTTGTGCATAAGCACAGACATTGAATCATACATTCACATGGATATAAATACAACACAGACCACCCCCAGACACTCAGACCCAGAAACAAACTCAAAAAGACATACGGCAGATGCTCCGTATTATGGAATTGTATACTTGAAAACAACATAATTGTATTAACCAATGTTACCCCAATAAATTCAACTAAAAAAGACATACACCAAATAAAATTGTATGAAAGGAAAAAAATGGTTGAAGGGAGAAGACAAAGTCATGAAAGACAAAAAAAAAAAGAAAAAAAGAAGAAAGAAAGAAAGAAAGAAAGAAGGAAGAAAGAAGAAAGAAAGAAAAGAAAAAATGCATAGCCAGATGCTGACTCCAGCATCCAGACCCAGGAAGACAGGTAAACAAACACCCAAAAGTCACTTTTGTGGAGAATCCCTTTCTCTCTCATTCACACAAACACATTGACCCAGACATTCCAGAAATAACATGATGAACACACAGATGTGAAGCCACATCTTCAGTATAGCCTTGGATAAAGACATAGAGGTAGACCCCTTCATGGGTGTCCGATGGGGGCTCAAAGCTGGTGGGAAGGGGCTCACCCAGGAGTAGACATAACTTGTGCAAGTCACCGACATCTTGGTGGGGCAGAAGTGTGATAACCAGATCACCATGTCAAGCAAGGCCAACACCATATGTAGTAAATTTATAGATCGGGGTGTGGGTGCTGAGCGGCACTGGTTTTAGAGCTCTGGAGATCCACAGGACCACCGCGGGAAGAGGCGGGCTGGGGTGGTGAAGACCACCCTGGGCAGAGACAGGGAGGGCCTTGTAAGTGTTTAGACCGCTGAGAGGGAGGGGCCTTGCCATGGAAGGGCAGGGTAGGGGAAACTGAAGCCCCTCTCCATTATCTACGGGGCCCCATCCCACACCAGGAACTTGACGATGTTGGGGTAGGGTTTTTATAGTGTGGGTGGGGCCTGGCAGAAGATAGGTTGGCACAAGAGGGGCCTAAAGGAATAAGACAATGGTCAGACCCGCAGGCCGCGAAGTTCCGAAGAAGTTTAGTTCCTAGTTTTAGGGATGGAGATGGATTGAGAGCTTGGACTGGGAAGAAGGCACAGGACTCTGGAAAGGTGGAGCCCAGAAAGGAGACAGTATGTTAAATAGGAGACAATAAAAGGGCGGAACCTGGGGGGAGAGAGGGTCTGCTAACCCCAGAAAAGTAGAAAAGTGGGTGGGGCAGGAGAGTAAGATCTGAGAAGCCGTTGGCTGGGGCGGTGGGTAGGGTCTAGGGAGAATGACGGGAAAGTGGGCCGGCCTAGAGAGTGGGCAGGCCTGAAAAGCTAATTATGGGGAAGTGAGCGGGGCTCAGAAACGTTGACTGTAAAGTGGATGAGACTGGGAGTGGGCAGGGCCTGGGAGGCTTGTTGCTAGAAAGTGGGTGGAGCCTAGGGGGAATCCCAAGAAAGTCGAGGAACTTGGAGGCTGATGGCTGGGAATTGGGCGGGGCTTAGAGATAATGATGGGAAGTGGGCGGGGCTTTGGAAACAGGGTCATCCCTGGAAGGGGCGGGCCCACGTTTTTCAGGGTTCCGCGGTCAAGGTCATGTCAGAGCTGGTGATAACTCCGTGCTGGGGCATTCCACATCTTGGGCGATTCCATGGTGGTCATTTTCCGGCTGAGAGCCAGCGCTGGGCGGGCAGTAATCCTTCCCTCTGAGTCAACGGTGCCCTGCCTAACCATGCCGGGCGCCCTCGCCACACTTTATTGGTGGGGCGCGGACCAATGGGAATACGTCTTTGGTCTCTCTTCAACTTCTTGAGTCCTAGCAGCAGCATCCGCCAGGCTCCGACCAGGAACTGCCTGGATGGTGTAGGGGCGGGTGAGGGTCTTCCTTCCTACTCTTGGCAAAACCTGGGTCTGTTTCCGCGCCCAAAGCCTGGTCTGATCGGACTCTGGCCGACCATCTCCCCACTCCACCGTCCCCCCTCTTTTTGCTCTGCGGGCTTTGAATTTGAAGCGGAAGACCGAGAGGAACTTTTTCTCCATCGGCCTAGACCTCTTCTCACCAGCTCTGTCCATCTCCGGGCTGAGGCGCCTGGTTCACCAGAGGGCGCTCACGGCCCACACTGGGTGCTGCTTTTAAGAAAAGGGACCCAGAGGTTCCTCAAGGGAGGGAGGGACAGACTCCCAGAAGAGCCTGGGTCCCTTCTAGAAGGTGGTGGTCTTGAGCGATTTGAAGGATGGAGTCTGGGTCTCCACTGGGGAAGAGGCCTGTGTTCCTTGGGTTATGTTCCCTTGTATTTTCTGTCTTTATTTCAAGGCTCTGCTGGTCTCTCCAGGTCTTCCTGCTGTCTCTGATTACCCACCCCTGCGTATTTTGAGTCTGTGTGGCTATGGCCATCCATGGGTGGCAGACGCTGGTGGCTAGCTTCGGTGACTGAACTTGTTATCTGATTGTTTCTCTGGGCCTCTGTCTCAGTGTGCGACTGTGCATAAGCCTGTGTTGTGTGGTCTCCAAGTCTGTTTTGGTATGTGTGTGCCTGTTCTGTTCTCCGTGTGCTTGATGATATATGCCCTGAAATACATATCTTTGTGTCCCTCTGTATGTCCTTGTGTGTGCTGGTGGCTAGCTTTGGTGGCTGCTCCTGTGCATCTATAATTATGTGTCCAGATACGTGTCTGAGAGAGAGTGTGTGTGTGTGTGCACGCCTGTGTGGTGTGTCTGTTTTGGTTTATATACTTGTATGGCCTGATAGGGGGTCTTATAGCTGTATGTGTGGCGGCTGCCTCTGGGCAGGTTGGAGAGTCCCTTCCAGGTGGTAGCCCTGCTGAGACTTCCTACGGCAGGCTGGCTTGCTTCCCATCAGAATGAGCTGGCTTCTCCTGAGGAGCCCCTCAAAGGGTCCTCAGGGCCCTGCCCTGGTCTGCCTGGGTGTTCCCCGTCTTTGTATTACTTACCTCTCCTTATCAGGGAAACACAATTTCCTGTCTTTGATGTCACTGGTGCTAAATTTTCCCCTTACAGACAGCTCAGGCCACTGGTTTCTTTATTCGTGTGTGTGTACTGAAGCCCAAATCCCCCATTCTTTATATGCCTTCCAGAAATGCATCATGCTACTGTATCTGTTCTGAAACAGACTCCACAGTCTGTAGGTAGCACTTTGTTTTCTTAACCCTTAGAAATTTCTACAAACCCAGAGGAGATGACTCAACCCTCACACCAGTGATTACTGAACCGATTTTCAAACAACCTGACGATTTTGCTTTCAAAGACTGCTTTGGCTATTTTCATTCAAACATTTTTGCCATAGATGTCCACAATAGTTTTTGGATCCTGGTTGTTCATTCACAAGATCAAGGCCTGCATGTAATCACATGGAGCCACCAGATGGTCAGTGCCATTGGCAGCCATGACAGCTGACCCAGCAGAGCACCTAATGTATGACAAATGCTGCGCTGGTTCCCTATTGTTGGCAATAATCCTACGAGGTGGCCACTCGTGTCAGCCACGCGTCCCAGATGGGAAAAGCGAGGAACATAGAGGTGAAAGAATTTGCTCAAAATCATACAGCTAGCAACAGGCAGCTAGCTGGGGTTTGAAGCCTCTTGTGCTATTGGCTGTTTCTCCACTGGAAAAACATCTATGAACCCATGGACTCCCATTTTCTCATCTCTGAACACGCAACATCACATGGGAAACACGCAAGACCAGAGTCAGGGATGCACCCCGACTCCACAAAGCTTCAGTGTTTTGTACCATGCCTTGCAGCATTCACACGATACCACGGGTGTGCACATGTGCCAGGCCTGTGTTTTTCTGGCCTATTTAGGACCCAGATTTCTAGAGACGTAACTAACGTAGACAGTGTAGATAACACAATCCCCTCTCTGTGTCTCATTCCTTCCTCAGATCTCACTAGATTATTTCCTTCCCCTTTTTCTCAGTTCACATCCCCCTTACCAACTCCCGCCTCCCCCAATTTGGTCCATTGCTCACTTGCTTGTGCTCTTACTCAGCAAACATCACTAACACTTTCTGTTAGGCTTTGCATCTGGGGAGACAGAGGACCCGGGCCAGTTAGGTTGACGCTGAGGGAGGCCACATGCAGGGCATGGGGGCAGTGGAGCAACCAGAGAAAAGGAAGTGAGGTTTTGTAGGCAAAATCAAGGCGCCCCTCCTGGAGCCTGGACACCTGTTCATTGGGCCTCAGAGGTGGAAGATGAGTGCTTCCCCCTTCAACTGCTTCCTGCCCGCTCCCTCCCTTGAGCCCTTTACGGTGAGCATGAGGATTCAGGCCCTACCCCTAGAGATGAGGAAAATGGGCCCACGCTGACCTCAGGGAGACAGCTGAGCACAGAGGTGCTAGGAGGTAGTGCTGACAGCTCCATGGTAGGCGGGACTGCCTGGCTCAGATGTCCCAACCACAACAATGCGTCATGGTGCTCCCTGGCTGCGGCCTGAGCCTTCCCCAGGCTTCCAGACTTTGTTTGCCCTCCTTGGAGGGGGTGTGCAGAACTGTGACAAGCCCCTCAGTGTGGAGAGGAGTTCAGAACACCCACTGTGATTCCTTGGCGAAGTGGCTTCACCTTGTGGAGCCAGTTTCTACACCCACGGACTGGGGATGATGGCGGACCAGAGTTGTAGAAAATGTTCAGTAACCACAACAGCTCACCTTTTTTGAGCAATCACAATGTGCCTGTCACTGCACACAGCAAGCTCTCCACTGCCCTTTGAGGTCTACTATTATTCCCATTTAGCAGATGTAAAAAACGAGGCTCAGAGAGGTGAAGCTGCTTGCCTACAGCAAGAAGTTTGAGAGCTGAGGCAGCAATTTTCTTTCTGAAATGGTCCAGAAAGATGAAATATTTGGGGCTTTGTGGGCCCATTTCTGTCATTACTCAGCTCTGCTGTAGAATTGCAAAAGCTGCCTAAGGAAATATGTAAATGAAGGAGCATGGCTGTGTGCCAGTAAAATTTATTTGTGGACACTGACACTTGAATTTCATGTAATTTGTGTGTCAGGAAATCTTCTTCTGCCTTTTTCCAGCCACTTAAAACCAAAAACAATCAAACAAAAAATTCATAGCTGTTGGACTGTTGTTTGTTGATCTCTGGAGCCCATTCATTCAATAAATAGTATTGAGGCCTGCAATTTTCTAGGCACTGGAAGTAGAATGGAAACAAGGCAGAAGAAGATGCTCCTCTTCGGGAGATAACACTTTCATGGGAGAAATAAGTGTAAGCAAGTAAACACACAAACAAGAATATTCCAGATGGCCGAAACTGCTAATAAGGAAATTTGATGGGTGATGTAACAGGGCCGAGGGAGGGGAACTTACATTCGGCTTGTTTGAGATGTTGACCTTTGGTGTTCTCTGAATTCCTCTTTTTTTGTTCTTTTTGTCAGTTTAGGCAATCTTTGGCTGTGGCCTTCTGTGGGAGAGAGCATAATAATAAACACATTGGCTTCTTGGTAGGGCAGCGATATGGAGGGGAGGGCCCTTTGGCCTCAGTATCTGTAAATCTTTCTTCCTGGTTGGTCAGGTCCCTTGGAGATGGGTCTTCTACCAGCCCATCTCCTGGGTCCCCACGCTGCGTGCAGTGAGGGTTGAGGTGGGGAAGTTTTAGCTCCTGCATTCAAGTTCCCAGGTTTGCTTAATGTTCCTGTGCTCAGAGTGATTCTTCTACCGTTCACTGCTGCTCCTCTGACCAGAAATGCTGCCATTTCCACTCTCGGGGCAAGAAAAACAAAACAAAACAAAACAAAACATGCAAACACTTTCCCACCTTGACGGGGAGTGTTGAAAAGAAAGAAAAGAAAAGAAAAAAAGTGGATCCACTTTCGAATGGAACCAGAGCTGCGAGGCCAGACTGCCTTGCACATCTTGGGCCTCAAGCCTTTGGAATGTAAAACAGGGCGAAATTAGCTTTGGGCCGAACATAAGCAGCTTTGTTTCCCCAGAAATCTGTTTGTAAAGGAAGCAGATATGATGACTCCTGGACTAATGGCTGTTGGACAGAACATTGAGAACACCATTTGGCACTGACATCCCTACATTATGTTATCTGCACTGATAGAAATGCCTTCTGTCTGTTGACACCATCGCTCCCCTTTCCCTTTCCATGAATACCCCTTGCCTGTGTCTCCTAATCAGGACACTGTTGGGGTGTCTGCCCGAATCACTGTGTCCTGAACAGCAATTCTTTTTTATTTCAAATAAATGCTTGCTGCCTCTTGGTTGGAAAGGCCTTTTATTTTTTATTTTTTGGTTTACAGGAGAAAAGCTGAGGTCTCTTTTGGGAATTTACTTTCAGCAAAACCCTTCCATTTTAGCTGCCACTCGTCACACTTTCCTTTAGAGTCAGTGGGAGTCAGCAGTAACTGAACTTTGGCGGGTGGTGGTGGTAAAATTCCAAGAGGGAAATAGCATTTGCCACCTTGCTGGCTTACAATTTTGTTTCAGGTTTTAAAACAATCACTGAACTGTCACTGCAGTGGGTTTCAGAAGAGAGTGAAAGTGGAGGCTCTATGCCTCATCTTTATCCAGGACAGCTGGATCCGAGACTGGATGCTGCTCTGGGGAAAGAACATTCCAGTCAGAGGGACTGCAGGCGTGAAGGAACAACCTTGATGCAAAGCGGAGGGTTCTTCAACTTGGGCAAGCTTCGGAATCTTCTTGAGGGCTCAGGTAAACACCAGCCGCTGGGCTTTTCCATTCCAGAATGTCAACAGATTGAGGTGCGAGAATTTGCATAGCTAACAACTCCCTACGCGGTGCTGCCGAGGCTGGCGTGCTGGTTTGGACATCACACTTCACAAACTGCTCACAGAACGGAAGCATTTGGCACCTGTGTGTCGACATGAGCCAGTATCAGGTGTTTTTTCTGTAATTCCCCAGCCAGGCCCAGTGCAAGAACTTCAAGCTTAGGGTGGCATCCAATACCAAAATTCACCCTGTGTTTCCTGGCTTGTTGGCAGAGTCCTAAGACCAATGGCCGGGTCCAACTTCCCATTTCACACAGGGAGAGTGAGGCCTGTTAGCGGGTCAGGGAGTTGGCCAGTGTCCACCTGGCCGGTCTGGGCAGAGAAGGGCTTCTGTAGGAGCCCAGGACTTTCTTCCCATCTCTCAATCCAGGGTTGCTTCCTCTTTGGGGTTGAGTTTTGGCTGCTTCTCTGCTCCTCCTCCCGCCCCCGCCTGACTGAAAGGGAAATTTGAGTTTCCTCTGCCTCACTCAAGTGTCCTTTTCCTATCAGGGGAAATTCTCTACTTGGACTCTCCAGCCTTCCCCTTCTAGGATCCACAGGGGGCTCCTAACAGGAAGCGACCTAGGTGGGGGGTGGGGTGGGGGTGGGGGCAGGCCAGGAAAGGGCCTGGGGTCCTGGAGAAGGTAGGAGAGGCTGTGGGGAGGGCTGAATATGGCCCTCAGGGTTCCGCTGGGTGTTTATGCTCCAGAGCAGAAGGCACCTGAGGCCTGGCTGTCTTCTGGATCTTCTGCAGAAGTGCTGGATGAAGGGGGTCCCTGGGGGAGCCTGGATGGCAGTGACAAGAAGGAGGGAAAGGAGACAAAGGGACACAGAGACTCAGAAAGAATGAAAAGGAGGGAGGGAGAGAGAGAGAGAGAGAGAGAGAGAGAGAGAGAAAGAGAGAGAGAGAGAAGGAAGAGGAGGGGGAGAGGCACAGAGACTGAGACTGAGAGAGCCAGAGAGAGGCACAGGGAGAAAAGCCACACGACCTAAGGCAGAGACAGTCAACAGAGACAGGGACAAATTGTGGGAGATGCATAGATAAAAGGAGAGACACCGAGTAATAAAGAGGCACCCAGAGAGGCAGAGAGAGAGAGAACTCGGGGAAAGAAGAAACGGTGGGGCAGAGACTGGAGAGCGAGAGAGAGAAAGGGGACGAGAGACGGACATCCAGAGAAGAGAAAGTTATAACGGGAAAGCGCGGCGGGAGGGGGCGGGCGCTGGGATCCCCAAGGTCTCCGCCCCGGAAAGCCGGGCTTCGGCACTCTGTATAAAGCGCGGAGCCCGGGGCCTCGGCTGCAGCCGCTTGCCGCCGGCCATGAGCTCCAACTCGGATGCCGTCCCGGACCCCGAGGCCCCGCGGCCGCTTGCGCACCGCCGCCACGCCTGTGCCCCGCTGCCCTGGGCCCTGAGTATCGCGCTGGTGCTGTTCGCCGCCACCGGCGCCGCCTACATGATCCACACCTGGGTGGTGCCCCGAGGCTCCGCTTCGCTCGGCCCCAGCCCCGCACCCAACTCGGGACTCCCCGAAGTCCCCGAGGTCCTACCCGATCCCCGCGCTCTCCTCCCCGACTCCACGCAGGTGAGATGCGCCCCTACGTGGGACCCCTTCTCCATTCCTCACCCTCGGGGTGACCCCCTTCTTCTCCACGCTGGGCCGACGGTCCGGCCCTTTCCGGCCCTTGAGAGCATCCTTCTTTATTCAGGACTTCGGGTGCCACCCTTTCTCATCTGGTACCCCTTTGAGACCCCATCTGTATACCGCACCCTCGGGCGGGACCTTTCCTCCATGGTGGACCCCGAGGGACGCTTCTAACCGTTGAGGGGACCCACACTTTCTTTCCTAACTCCCGGAGAACCTAGGTTTTCTCCCGGACTCCTGGGTTGTCTCCCTTTTCCTTTCAAGATCTCTCAGTTCCAAGGCCACCTGGAGGGAGGCCGTCCTGCAATCCTGGCGGGTGCTGTCCTTCCAGACCCCACGGGTTGGGGCAGGTTGAGCCCCCAACTTCGGGTGTGCGTGTGTTGGTGTGTTATTTGGAGCAGGGGAAAGGAGAGCGTAGGCTCAAGGCCTGCGCAGATGCGGGGGGGTGGTGGTGGTGGTGGCACTTTTCAGGGGGCTGCAGGAGCGGTTGGGGGACCCTCCCTCCATCCACTTTCTGCCTTTTCTCCTCAGGGTGAGGGCGTGTTCGCGCAGCTGGTGGCCCGAGATGGTGAGTTTCCGGTACCGTCCCTGTTCCCCTGAAAGGGGGGGGGACGCTGAGGAGTGCGCCCTCTGACCCAATCTGCCCCTCCTCCCCTTCCCTCTCTGAAAGCTGTATTCTCACCTCTTCAAACTTCACCAGTCTCTCTTTCTGACCCTTGGGTTCCCTCTGCTCCTCAGCTGACACCCATCTGCCCACCTAAAACGCACCCTCTCAGCCCCAAATCCCAGCCTGATCTGGTCTCTCGCGCTGGCTCTGGAAGTCCCACACTTTCCTTCCCACTCGCTTTTCCTCCCTCCTTCCAGAGACCCTCTCCCCTGCCCCTTTTCCACTCTCCTCTCCACCCCTCTCTCCTCTTCACTCTTCCTGAGACCTCCCCACTCTCCCTTCCCCTCCTCCTTCTGAGTCCCCTCCTTCTTTCTATCCCACCCCCAGTTCCCTCACCTCCCTTTCTAAACCTGTTTTCCATTCCGCAGAGTCCACCCTCCCCCCCACACACTTTTGCATTATACCTCCTTCTCCAGCACGTGTCTGTTCCTGGAAGTCTCTCAACCTCTGCCCCTGCACCTCCCAGGATCCTCTCTCGCCCTCCCTCTTCCTGACAGCCTTCCCCCTCTCTTGATTCCCTTCCTCCCTTCCATCCCCTAGCTCTACTGCCCTCTGGGAGCCGCTTTCCCCCTCAGAGCCCCAGCACCCCTCCCCCCCGAGCTGTGTCCCTGCCCGCAGCTTCACCCAGCTCTCTGCCCTCTTCCTCCTGCAGCACTGCTGACAGAAGGTCTCCTGCGCTGGCACAGCAAGCCTGGCTTGAAAGGTGTGTTCTTGGCTCCTGGCCTGAGCTACGATGAGCACACGCAGGAGCTGGTGGTGGCCGAGGCTGGCATCTACTATGTCTTCTTGCACCTGGAACTGCAACGTGTGGTGGCCAGCTCTGGCTCTGGCTCTGTCTCCATTGCCCTGCACCTGCAGGCACTGGGTGCAGGGGCTGAAGCTCTGGCCCTGACCTTGGACCTGCCGTCTCCATCCTCTGACGCCCGGGACTCAGCAGCTGGTTTCCGGGGTGGCCTGCTGCACTTCGGTGCTGGCCAGCGCCTGGGTGTCTACCTCAAGGTTGCAGCCGGGGTGCACCCTGCCTGGCAGCTTGCACAAGGTGCCACGGTCTTGGGCCTCTACCAAGTGTCCACCAAGGTCCCCGCTGGACTCCCCTCCTGACAGCCTTCATGAGGCAGGACAGACTTCATGAGGCAGGCGGGGTGACCATCCCCTGTAGGAAGACTGAAGCCTGCCTTGCTTTCTTGGGGCCTCTGGTAATGGGCCCTGGCTTCTCTACCTCACCAGGCTGGGCAGGGGTTCTGGCTGCTGACCCCCTTCTCAAGGACTCTCCTGTTTCCTCTATCACTCCTGCCTTAAGTCGAACCCTTGGTATTTATTATGAGCCTGAGCTCAGACAGTAGACTTTATATTAATATATTGAACTTATATTTATTGATCACCTACTACATGGCAGGTACTGTGTAGGGCTGGAGAAACAGCAGCAAACAAAACGGACCCCCTCAAAATTCTTATTTATGTTAATATGTGAGAACTAAAGACTCACTTCTAGCCGCTCTCTGGGATTTGTGGGCTAGCTTTTGGGGATCTGCAGAATTCTTTGTTGTGTGAGTTTCACTCATTCACGCAACTTGTATTTTGAGTGTCTACTGTGCGTCAGGCACTGTTTTAGGTGTTGAGGACACAGCTGTGAACGAGACAGACCAAAACCCGTCAGCTTTTGCCAAGCTGACGTCTGACAGGCTGGTTTGACTCTGTGACTGATTGTGTGAGACTCAGCGTGGCTGGGCCAGGGGGACACTGAGAGATGGTGTGTGGCACTGAGTAATAAAATGGAAACTTAACGACATCTATTATGGGCCATTTACTGTGCGCCAGATAGTGTTATTTGAGACTCATAACGACCCTATGCTTTCAGAATTTTATTATTTCCATTGTACTGTTATATATGCTCTTGAGGTTATTTTCCTCTATTGTAAGTACACAGTGGAAATACCATAGAATGCAGTTCTGTAGGACATCGCTGTCAGCTCTGTTCCGTGACATCACACCAGTAACTTAATATCAGCCTTGGAATCAGCAGATGCTATGGGTCAGGGCTTGATTTATCGTTTGTTGGTCATCTAGACTTGAGTGATGGAGGAACTGATATTAACATGTAGACTAGACTTAAAACTGGGTCTTGTCTCTACCGGTTACATTGTGAATAACACCCACACTCAAAGTCAAGGGAGTCTTCTTGTCTGGTGTTTTCTGACCATTATCTGGTTTGGTGAAGAGGTTGCTCATGTCATGCACATGAACATGCAAGTGAAGTGTGGACATACATCTTTGGTCCATTTCATCTTAGTCTTGGAAGAAAAATACCGTCTATGTTTCCTTGTTTGTCACTTGTACCTAGGGTTGGCTACGTGTACAAGAGTGATAAAAATTAGGATATTCTAGAAGAACCAACAGACTATATAGAATTTGCAATAAAGAATATCTTTTATTTGTCAATGGTGTGCTACACAATTATTTATGTAAAATTTATAATAAACACACGATTTCATTTCCCCCCTCTGGAGAGCTGCTTGTTAAATGTGCAGCAGCACACTATCCCTCTCTCTAGACCTGGCCAGTTCCCCCAGCCCCATAATTTTTGTCACTGTGCAGAACTTACACCCACTGGCCCATATGAACTGGCTGGACTCTGGCTCTTCTTACAGATCTAGGACAAAAGGGGTTATGTGGACAGAGAAGTCTGCAGAGAGCAGACTTTGATGGGTCTTAAGAAGAGGAATGGGGGTGAGCAAGGAAGAGGTGGGAGAGTTTGGCCTGCAGTGGCCAGACAGGAGGATATGGGATAGACAGAGAGGACATGAAAGTGGAGGTGAATTGCGTTTTCTTGTCCCATCTCTGCTCCTCAAGGGGTTTGTCCCTCCTGAGTGGGCAAAACTGACGCTGACGATGGCCATACTAGTCATTAAATTATTAAACCAGTTCTATACTAGTTGGCAAGTACGTGTTAATCCCAGTCCCCATTCCTGGATATTTCCTCTGGATACCTAGGATGGCCCCTGTGACCAAGCATCCAAAGCCTTAACCCTTGGAACATCCCTAGAGTTTGTGGGGGAAGGGTAGTTCCCAGAATTCTTGGTCCAGGACCAGTGTAAAATCTAATTGATCAGCATCTGGCTACACTGGTTGTTGTGTATTGAATACTACCCTTGGCACTAGGTGATGCCTCCCCTCAGCACAGCTGATTGGGCCAAGGTGGACATGTGATTCAAGCTGGGCCAATCTCCACAGAGAGTGGGCGGGCCTGGCCTCACAGACAGTATTAATCAGGAACTCCAACCTCTATAGGAGAGAGAGGCATGAAAAATCTTATATGCAGAGAGAGAGGAGATGAAGACGCACAGGATTTTACAGGTGAGACCACAGAACCCTAGAGAAACAGGAAAGACCTATGTTTTCTACTTGCCTCCTTCTGGTGACATGGGATTCCCTATACCTATTACAGGGTGGGGCCAAAGTGGGTTTACAGTTGTGAGTACACACAACACATTTATTCTTGTATTATTATTTATTAATCACTGGATTATTTTCCACACGAACAACTCTTAACCTACTTTTGTCCCTCCCTGTAGTTTCCTAGGGCTGTCCTAAAAAAGTGCCACAAACTGGGGGGCTTAAAACAACAGACATTTGTTATCTCCCAGTGCTGGAGGCCAGAGTCCAACATCAAGGTGTCGGCAAGGCCACGCTCCCTCTGAAGGCTCTAAGGAAGAATCCTGCCCTGCCTCTAACAGGTCCCAGTGGTTGCCCACAGTCCTTGGTACCCTGTGCTTTGTAGCAGAGCTATTCCAGTCTCTGCTCCATCTTCTCATGTCTCTTCCGTCTTTGTTTCTCTTCTCTTCTTAATGGATGTAGGGCCCACATCTTAATTTAATTACACTTGCAAAGACCCTCTTTCCAAATAAAGTAATAATCTGAGGTTCCAGGAAGAATATGAACCGTGGTGGTGGTGGTGGGGGGGGGGCGGGCAGGACACTGTTCAACCCAGTACATCTAGTCTCTCCCCTTGGGGGCCGTGAGAAATGTGAGTTTCCTCCTATGATTTTCCATCTGAGGTAGGTTCTGTTCCATGCTGCAAAATGACCTTTAATATAGTGTCCCCAAGGATGCAGATCCTCAAGGTTATTGGTGTCTTTCCTGGTGGCTTTGGGATCTGAGAGACTGTCTTACTTTCTGGGTTATGTTGTGTCTGGGAGAGTTCCACCACAAGGATGCCTGGGTCCCAGGACCTGTAGGGTGTTGTGGAGACCAAAGGTGTGCAGATGGAATTCTGCAATAGCAACAATACCCACAGTTGACATTTACTAATGTTTACTGGGCCCAGACACTAATTGCTTTACAAAGACTCCATCAGAAAGGTACTATCAGCGCACCAAGACAACAGAAATGGCCGAAATGAAAGAACAGATCAAAGCTCCAGAAAAAAATACAACTAAGCGACGAAGAGATAGTCAACCTATCAGATGCACAGTTCAAAACACTGGTAATCAGGATGCTCACAGACTTGGTTGAATTTGGTCACAAATTAGATGAACAAATGAAGGCTACACTGAGTGAAATGAAGGAAAATGTACAGGGAACCAACAGCGATGGGAAGAAAACCATGACTCAAATCAATAGTGTGGACCAGAAGGAAGAAAGAAACATTCAACCAGAACACAATGAAGAAACAAGAATTAAAAAAAATGGACAGAGGCTTAGGAACCTCCAGGATGTCTTTAAATGTTCCAACATCTGAATCACAGGGGTGCCAGAAGGAGAAGAGGAAAACCAAGAAATTGAAAACTCATTTGAACAAATAATGAAGGAGAACTTCCCCAATCTGGCAAAGGAAATAGACTTCCAGGGAGTCCAGGAAGCTCAGAGTCCCAAAGAAGTTGGACCCAAGGAGGAACACACCAAGCCACATCATAATTACATTACCCAAGGTTAAAGATAAGGAGAGAATCTTAAAAGCAGCAAGAGAAAAGGAGACAGTAGCCTACAA